>CM021103.1:700994235-701292604 GCA_007115665.2 Sequoiadendron giganteum
TCTCCCTCCCTCTCACTATCTCTTGGGTATCTCCACCACCCCTCTCTCTCTCTCTCTCTCTCTCACACACACACACACACTCCCTCTCTCTCTCCCACTCCCTCTCTCTCACTCTCTCCCACTCTGTCTCTCTCCCTCTCTCTCAAGTCTCTCCCTCCCACCCCCTCTCCCTCTCTCTCTCTCTCTCCTTTCCTCTCTCTCTCTTGGTCCTCTCCACTGTCTCCCTCCTTCTCTCTCCGTGTCTCCCTCCATTTCTCTTCATTTCCTCCCTCCACCTCTCTCTCTCTCTTTTATGTGTCCCTCTCTCTCTCTCCCTCCTCCTCCCTCTCTTTCTCCTCCTCTCTCTTGGTCTCTCCACCTCTATCTCCATTGCCTCTTTTCCTCTCTCTTTGTGTTGGTCCTCCACTCCTCCTTTCCTCCTTGTCTCCTTGTCTCAGGTCCTCTGTCTTGTCTCTCCTGTCTCAGGTCCTGGGTCTCTTTTCCTCCACTCTTGTCTCACTGGGTCTCCTGTCTCTCTAGGTCATCTCCACTCCTGCCCTCGTGGGGTCCTCTCTTTTTCTCTCTCATGCTCCACCTCTGTCTCTCTCTCCCAGACACCCTGTCTCTCTCTCCTCCCTCTGTCTCTCTCCTCTCTCTCCTCTTGGGTGTCTCCTCCCACCCCCTCCCGTTCTCTCTCCTGTCTTTCATTATCTCCCCTCTCTCCTCCTATCTCTGTCCTCTCCTCCTCCGTCCTCTCATCTGGGTCCTCCATCACCCCCGATTGCTCCTCCTCCTCCACCCCCTCTCCTCTCAGGTCTCTCTCCTTAAGGGGTTGGGTTTAGGGTTTAAGTTTCAAGGGTTGAGGGTTGAGGGATTAGGGTAAAGAGTTTAGTTGGGTTTAAAAGGGTTTAAGGGTTGAGGGATTAGGGATTAGGGTAGAGAGTTTAGTTGGGTTTAAAAGGGTTTAAGGGTTGAGGGTAGAGGGTATTGGGTCTAAGGGTAGAGGGTAGATAGTTTAAGAGTTTAGAGTTTAAGGGTTTAGGGTTTAACCTGGTTAAGGGTTGAGGGTTGAGAGTTGAGGGTTTTAGGGTTTAAGGGTTTAAGGTTGAGGGTAGAGGTTAGATGGTTTAGGATTTAGGGTTTAGGTTTTATAGTTTAAGGGTAGAGCGTTTAAGGGTTTAGGGTTTAACCTGGTTAAGGGTTGAGAGTTTTAGGGTTTAAGGGTTGAGGGTAGAGGGTAGAAGTTTTAGGTTTTATGGTTTAGGGATTAAGGGTATTGGGTAGAGGGTTTAGGGTTTAAGGATTATGGTTTACGGTTTAAGGGTAGAGGGTGTAGGGTTAAGGGTTGAGGGTTTTAGGGTTTAAGGGTTGAGGGTTTGTTGGTTAATAGATTTATCACCTAACTCTATATTCTCATGCCCAATAAAGGTGACAAATGTAACCACAATTGAATCAATAATAATATAACTTTCAAACTAATTCTCTACTTATTTTAAAAGGTGGTAGCTACCTTCATTTGATATCAAATGAATATTTTTTAACTAGAGATGCTTTTAACCAAAAATATTTAATGGTATTAACAAATTTCATGTAACAAAACTAAAATAATCCACAACTTAATATAGAATCAAAATCAACACAGCATCTTCATTCACAGATAAATCATACCATAGTGACACAACAACCTCAAAGCATAAACCATTCCAATACAAGATCACTCATAATAAAACATTCAACATAAGTAGAAATGATCCATAGACCATAATTCAAAGATTAAAATTGCATAAACCCCACCATAGTTTTCTATATCAGAATATCAGACAATAGTAAATCTGGATAAAAAAAAAATTGCTCTAATTAGAAAATCAAAGTTTGCCCAAAAGATCCTAACACTATCAGCTAATCCCCTATTTAAAGCATAACCAATTGTTTCATGTAATGGTTTCTTGAAACTAATCATACCAAATAAAATAAGTCTTAAACTTAGAAACACCAAAATAAACTAAAGTATCATGAAATATTTAAAAATAATTAGCATCAATTCTTCTCGCCTATGCCTCTTCATCTTCTATATTCACGACCACTTCCTACTACGAGGGTTCTATTGATATTTTTTCCTTGATGTCAAAATTTATATTATGGCACTTTTGTCTTGACTCTTTGGTCTAGGAATTTCATTGGTGCAGCTATGGTATTTTGGTATTGACTTTGTGATACTTGATTTAGTCTTGGCTTACTCTTGATCTATTCATGTTTTGGCATTCAGTACTTTGGCTATGAGCAATATTATGGCTTTGGTTTACATTCCAATTTGTTATATTTTGTGGTTCTGATCAGGTTGAGCTTCATGTGAAGATAAAGGTTATCTTGCTTATATAGTTATATGGCATGGCTATTCAGGTATATTATTTCAGTCATTCATTATCAGTTGGTTTTTAGTTCCATTGATACTTATCAGGTTGTTCTCTTGCATCATTGGTTGATCATGGCACATATCTCTCTAATGTCATTGGTTATGATACATTACTTATTACATGGCATATTGGGTTGGAATTATACTAATGTTCTCTTTGGCACTCGAGTCTGATAATTCATTTGGCATAATTGATATATGAGATTTCTATACACTCTTCAGCTGGTTCTGTCATTTCATGGCTCTCTCACATTATCTTGGTGCCACTGGTTAGGACACAGTGAGTGACATCTATGGAGTCTTCATCCAGTTTTCATGGTTCAATTTGGCTTGAGTTCCTAATCAGTTTCTAAAGGTGATCTTTGGTTATCATAGTGTTAATTGTATAATTCTTGGTAAAAGTCACCTCTATGGCTCAAGGGTAATATCATGCCAATATTATAATGTTGATTTGAGGCATTATTTTGGCTTTCTTGCATGGGTAAATGACTATAGAATGAATTCATATTTGATTCGGGCCTTATTATAGTTGATTAATTAAGCCTTATGGCCAATAGAAGGTATGCGAAATCTTTCAAAAGTTTCTTTGGAAGTGACATTGCATCGAATTTTTGGTAATTATGTTCTTAGTCATTATTGTGGTCGGCATTTGGAAATGTCTTCAAAATAGCATAATATTGAATCATCACTTCATTGAGCAATCGTCAATATGTTGATGTTGTTGGCCTCCTTGGTAAACTGCTTGACCGTGGACTTTTATTTCCTAAGATGCTCTGATTTCATGTGATTTATTTCGGACTTCAAAAGTTATTATGTTTTGTCAAATTCATCGAATGCAAATGGCTTGAAGGAGTTTAGGGAAAGAATTTTTGTCACTCTTTTTTAGAAGGGTTTGAAACCCTAGCATCGTTGCCTCCATGGGTATCATGTTTCAGCCGTTACTCTCCTTTATGCAACTAAATAAATAGGTGTTGAAGTTCTCTGCAAGAGCTATCAAGTTGTTTGAAATCTGGTTCATTGTTTCTCTTTGGGTATGGACTCGAGCATGGAAGGAGTGTGCTGATTCATCAAACAGATGGGTTGGTAATGTTCTCACAGTAGAATTATCAAGTTCATTTTTAGTTACTTTGAATATCTTCAGGTATTATTTTCTCTCATTGGTGAAATTTTCAAAAAGTTCTCACTCTTTGGTCTAAAATCATGCTATGTCTGGAATCTTTTCCATCATTTTGGTGGTTATTCATATCAGATCTGCAATTAGTCTTGCTGCTCGAATTAGAGAAGGTGAAAATTGTTAGGAATAAGGTGTCTCAACCTTGGATAATTCTTATTCTTATTATTTGTTTTGTAAAAAGTATTTCTTGCAAATAATGTAATTAAGTGTGAGTGTACATGTCTAGTTGGCATGTTGATGTATCACTCCACTTGATGTGTCGACATCTTGAATTGTGTGTAAGGAGATCATGGCTGAAACAGTTCTGACGGATTCCTGTGACACATAAGACCTATAAAAAGGAAAGCGCATGAAATAAGCATTTTTTAGGGTTACAGACTGTGATAGGAAAAGAGTGTATTGTTGGTATGATTTTGTGCTACTGGATTTGTCTTTGACTGTCAATTGTCTCCTGAAAGAACTTGCATTGCAAGTGTTTTGTAACCATTGTGTTGAAGATAATACATTGTGTAGGTTTTGGAGTGCTGAGGTTTTTTACCGAAAGGTTTTCCCTAGGGTAAATCATTGTGTCATTCTCTTTTTTCTGTATGCATGGTATATGGCTGAAATATCTTTGTTAAAGTAGTTAACGAATCTGAAATTGTAAGGATTTAAAAGAATTTGCACAATACTTTCCTTTAGAGATTAGTGTAGGAAGTTGTTTCCGCACCTAAGTTTCCTTACAAAAATGATTAATTTATCAAAGGATAATGAATTCATTTCGGTCACTCTTCATTTCTCATTATGGGTAGTCTGAAAACATTTTTTTTTTTTTATATGGAGGTTCATCATGAAATCGGTACAGTTACAAATTCTTGCAGTAATATTCTTCAGTGTTTTCAGCTTGAGAAAGGTTATCTGAAACATATTATTATATCTCTGATTTTTTCTTCCTCCACTTGCTACTAAAATTATTGGAGATTCTTTTGAATAGTTGAATAAGGATACTTGAAATATGTTCCAAAAGGGTATTATTGTTTATTTTCTCTTTGAAAGAAGATTTTACTAGTGCAAATGTTACTATAATTTTTGTTTCAGATGGTATTATTGGTGCAGATATTTTTGTCACCAGGGTTAAGAAAACAACCCTGCTAATGGCACTTTGTCTCCTTTTAGAGGAAATCCTACCTTCATGACCTTTGAGGGGTTCAAAGTCATTTTACTTAAAATACACCTTGCACATTCTGTCAAAATAAATCATTTCTTAGTGGATACTTCTCTGAATCTCTGTTATACCTGGAATATATTCGACAAAAGATTTGTATTATCAAGATACCTTGGTTGAAGTATAAAAAGAGAAGTAATACAATATTCTAAAGTGACAGAGAAAGAGAGTGATTAAACTCAATTTCGTATTTTGTCTATTCATGAGAGACATATGTTATAACTCTGTTGTAGAAAAGATGAAGAAACATAAATGCAGTATGAGAAGTCTTGATATGTGAATATGTCTAGAATTTTGAAGGTTCAATTGAGAACCTTGAGGATTGTAGGGGTATTCATTTGAGAGGCTCTTGTGAGTTAAAAGAGAAATAGAGAGATCCTCTGTGTTATTGTAATTTTGTAAATTGAAAAGGGGTTGGTGCTCCTTGAGATTGGTGTCTCAAATTGAGGGGTTGGTGCTCCTTGAAATTGGTGTTTCAAAATGAGGGGTTGGTGCTCCTTGATTTGGTGCTCAGAAATTAGCCTATAAGGCATTGTAAGCAGTGGTTTTTGAAATTAAGCTAGTAAGGCAATTTAGGAGTGGTTTTTCTACCCTAGGAGGGTTTTCCACTCGAAAAATTCTTTGTCTTACAGTCTCAATTTCTTTGATGTGATAATGCTGCATGATTGTGATGTTTTTGTGAGTAGTTGTTCTTATCAGTCTGAGCTTGGTTGAATGTTAGTCCCATTATCGCTACAAATGTTCATATCAAAATATTTTGCATAAGTGTTCTATCATTGTTAAAGATTCTGATCCAAAAGAAAGGTTAAATGTATTCATTTATTTCAAAGCTCAAGAATTTTTTTGTTGAACTAAATCCCTTTGTTGTTTCATGCTTATTGTATGTCATTCCATTGCATAGTTAGTTATGTATCTCATAAGTCTGTATTGAAATTTGGTAATCCTAAAGTGTTTAAACAATGTCTGTCATCTCTTTTTCAATTGCAAGATAACTCTCACAAGGATTATTGGGATAAGTTGTCAAAATAAACAATGCTAATGTTGTCATAAATTCTCTCAATGCAATCAGTCAACCCTGTTGTCAATAGAAAGGATATCAGGTTTAAAATTCTTGATTAAAGTTTAAAATTATTTAGACACTGATTCACCCCCCCTCTCAGTGTTTGTCCATACTCAAACAATTGGTATCAAAGCATAGGGTCCTCTGATAGGTCTAATCAGCCTAGGATTGATTTTGGTCTTGGAGTCTGTTTAAAATGTCTCAAGCTCATGAAGGCACATCTATGACTAGAGCTCCATTATTTGATGGGATTATATATTTTGGAAAATTAGAATGGAAACATATCTGACTTCTATTGAACTTGATGTGTGGAGCATAGTGTTAACTGGGTACACTGTACCAGCTACATTTCCCACAACTTCTGATGAAAATAAAAAATATGAAACCAATGCTAGAGAAAAACATGCTCTCTTGTGTGCATTGACTAAAGATGTCTTTATCAAAGTCATGCATTGTAGTTCTGCAAGGGAAATTTGGGTTAAACTTGAAACCATCTATCAAGGAAATGAAAAATTTAAACACTCAAAAGTCCTTACTCTAAAACGTCAATTTGAGGAAATGAAAATGAGGGACGATGAAAAATTTGTTGATTACTTCTTGAGAGTTGATGAAATTGTCAATGCTATGAAAGGGCTAGGAGAAGATGTAAAATAATTTGATGTTGTAACTAAGGTCATCAGAACCTTACTGACTAAATTTGAAGCTAAGGTTGCTACTCTTGAAGAAAATAAAAACATTGACTAGATCACCTTAGACAACTTACAAGGCACTCTGATTGCCTATGAAATGAGAATCAGTAAAAACAATTCTCCTGGAAAAGAAACTGCCTTTAACAATGAAAAGAAAGAAAAATATGAGATTAGTGAGTCAAAATTTTCTGATTCTAAAGAATCCCATTTTGTTAGAAAACTTAAAAAGCGATCTGAAAATTATAAGGGAAAACTTCCCTTTAAGTGTTTTAACTATGGAAAAATGGGTCACTTTGATGCAAAGTGCCCCTATGGCGATCAAAATAGTGACAAATGAGAAATCTGAAAAATCGCCCAAGAAAAAGGCCTATAAACCTAAATGAAATTTCAACTTCAAAAAGAAGAAAAGTTTGTTCAATAAAGATGAAAAAGACATTGAATCTGAAGATTCTTTTGCTAGAGAAGATGAAACATTATTCATGGCTGAAATCATTCAGCAAGAAGATACAAACAACAAGGATAATGAAGAAGGTGAAGTAGATCTAGAAGGTGAACTGAAACATGCTTTAAAAGAGATTAAAAAACTCAAAAAGCAAATTCTGGCTCAAGAACAAAAATCTGCTCAAGCTCATACTCAAGAACAAACTTCAAATCAAGAAATAGTCTCTTTAAATACTCAAATTGAAGAATCCAAGAGAGTTGAGGATTGTCTTTGTGTTGGTATAAGTTATAAAGATCAAGAAACACATAAACCAAAAAATGAGATTGCTTCTTTAAAGAAATGTTCAAATAATGATTCCTTGTTAAAAGAACTAACACTTAAAGATAATATGATTTTAAGTCAAAAAATTGAAATTGAAGAATGTAAGAGGATAGAAGATGTTGTAAGGTCTGATTTGGAAATGGATCCTGCTAGAGTGGGATATGAGGTTGGACAAAGCTCTGTCAAAGAATCTAAAAGAGTGTTTGCTACTACAGATGGAAAAATGTTTACATGAAGAATGAAGGTTGATCTTGGTCACCATGCTGCTGCACTAAAGAGTGTAGAGAAAACAAAATCAGAGGATAACATTACTACTAGAAGACAACTCAAAGGTACTCATAGAGAAAGGAGAAATGTCTTCAAATCTTCACATCCTTTGCATGATCATTCATTTAGGTATAATCATTATTTTCAAGGATGTTGTTATGTTTGTAATAACTATGGTCATAATGCAATTGATTGCATGAGATGATCAAATAAGAATCATTCTAATGTCTCTAGAAATGAAAATGTGGCACGTGTTACAATTGTAACAACTTTGGTCATTTTAAAAAAGATTGTAGAATGAATACAAGCGATAATTATGATGGGAACAAAGTTGGAAATGTCCTTAGGAAGCCTTATCTTCCTCAAATCAGTCACCAAGTCATTTTTTCAGATGTAATAACATTGGGCATAAAGTACTCTAATAAAACAAGTGAAAAAGTCTTCATTTGTGTGGAGAAGAAAGAGAAATCAAGATGACAAAAAGAGAAATACAGATGAATGTGTGAAAACTCCTTGTGCACTCCTTGCACATGTGATACCATCCAGATCTTGAGAAGAAGAAAATTCTCGGGGGGAGTCTATTATGGTAACACATTTTACCCCTATGAAGTCTAGAATGAGGTATGACAGCATACATTTTCTATTGGTGGTAAAAGAAGTAAAGAAGAGGTCTATAAATGTCAATATTTCATTATGTTTATTCTGATTGTATTTCTTATGAAGATCTGCATATGATATGGGAATTTTATGAGAGCCTTGGATATAACAGATATCATCATTTTTATTACTCTGGGTATAACTGATCAGCTTTACATGTTGTTAAGGAATTCAAGTTTGAATTACATTGATAGTCCTTTGTTGAGTTTGATGCTTTGATGGCTCAATTCAGAAGTTACTTCTTGTGCACATATTATAATGCTTGGTTTAACTTATATGAGTGAAGTTTCAATGACAGAGCATGATAAGATAGTGAATTGTTAATAGTTTAATATGTTAGTATAGTATATGGCATGTAATGATAATGGAAACTAGCTGAAAGAACAATGATAGTGAATGTTGCTTGAAATTGAGTTTTTCGATTCTGTGCTTGGAAGTTCCTTGTAGCATTTCATGATTGGAACACAAGTATTGATGATTGTTGTAGGAACTAGTGACAGTGATTTGTGTATTGCCTATCTATGATAGATTTTTAGTGTGCTGACAGTATGGTATACATGATTGTTGTTATCACTTGCACAACTTTCATAAAAGACAATACTTTGATAATGAAATAGTTGTTTTGGTCTAACAATGCTTTGCTATTACTTGGCAGTTCAAAGTTTTCATGGTCTTTAGCTTGTAGGTGATAGTACTTTTTTGGTTTTGGAATGATATGATGTCCACGGAAGTTTGATATTTGTCATATTATGAGATTCAGAGTTCAGGGCACTTAGATAATGGATTTCTAGATCACTGGTATGTAGTGGAAAGTGATTTTTCATTGTGTGCAGAGGTACTCTAATGGTATTTTTGGTGGTAAAGGTCTCTCTTATTGATACTTCAAGTTTTTAATCCTCATGAGAATGTTTTTTTACTGTGTGTTTTTTATCTGATTTGAGGCTTTGCACATCTGCAATATGGTTTACAAACGGGGTGGTGAATTTCTAGTGTGCTTGCAATGGATTGAAAGTGTTTTCTATAACCCATTTGGATTATTTGACAATGCTCTTGTTGTTTGAGAAAAAGAGTAACGATACCAGTTTTGATATATTTGTGTATGGAGCTTCTTTGTAGGGGGGCTTGTTTCTATATGTTCTTATTTCCATCTCTCTCATATATTTAACATGTTACCAGTTAAATATATAACCCATTTATATATATGTTCCATTTGGATTTTTCATGGATTGAAAGTGTTTTCTATAACCCATTTGGATTATTTGACAGTGCTCTTATTTTTTGAGAAAAAGAGTAATGATACTAGTTTTGATATATCTGTGTATGGAGCTTCTTTGTAGGGGGGGCTTGTTCCTATATGTTCTTATTCCCAGCTCTCTCATATATTTAATATGTTTTGTTACTATGTATATTTTATCTAATTCAAGTCTTTGCACATCTGAAATATGGTTTACAAATGGGGTGGTGAATTTCTAGTGTGCTTGCAATGGATTGAAAGTGTTTTCTATAACCCATTTGGATTATTTGACGGTTCTCTTATTGTTTGAGAAAAAGAGTAATGATACCAGTTTTGATATATCTGTGTATGGAGCTTCTTTGTAGGGGGAGCTTGTTTCTATATGTTCTTATTCCCAACTCCCTCACATATTTTCAGTTTTCTTCTCTCATTGTTATATCTGTAGTTGTTTCAGTTCAGTATCTTAGCATTTCACCGATTTCCCTTTGTCCTTGTGAAAAAAAGGGGAGAGAATGAGTTTTTGGTTTCTGATTCAGATTTTGATGGCTCAATTTTTTCCATCAAGGACAAAGGGGGAGTTTGTTGATATTTTTTCCTTGATGTCAAAATTGATATTATGGTACTTTGGTCTTGACTCTTAGGTCTTGGAATTTCATTGGTGCAACTATGGTATTTTGGCATTGACTTTGTGATACTTGATTCAGTCTTGGCTTACTCTTGGTCCATTCATGTTTTGGCATTCAGTACTTTGGCTATGAACAATATTGTGGCTTTGGTTTACATTCAGATTTTTTATATCTTGTGGTACTAATCAGGTTGAGCTTCATGTGCAGATAAAGGTTATCTTACTTATACAGGTATATGGCATGGCTATTCAGGTATATTATTTTAGTCATTCATTATAAGTTTGTTTTTAGTTCCATTGATACTTATCAGGTTGTTCTCTAGCATCATTGGTTTAACATGGCACATATCTCTCTAATGTCATTGGTTATGATACATTACTTGTTACATGGCATATTGGGCTGAAATTATACTAATGTTCTCTTTGGCACTTGAGTCTGATAATTCATTTGGCATCATTGATATATGAGGTTTATATTCACTCTTCAGTTGGTTATGTCATTTCATGGCTCTCTCACATTATCTTGGTGTCAGTAGTTAGGACACAGTGAGTGACATCTATGGAGTCTTCATCCGGTTTTCATGGTTTAGTTTGGCTTGAGTTCATAATCAGTTTCTAAAGGTGATCTTTGGCTATCATAGTGAATTGTATGAGTCTCGGTAAAAGTCACCTCTACGGCTCAAAGGTAATATCGTGCCAATATTATAATGTTTATTTGAGGAATTATTTTGGCTTTCTTTCATGGGTAAATGACTTTAGAATGAAATCATATTTAATTCGGGCCTTATTCTAGTTGATTAATTAAGCCTTGTGGCCGATAGAAGGTATGTGAAATCTTTCAAAAGTCACTTTGGAAGTGACATGGCATCGACTTTTTTGTAATTATGTTCTTAGTCATTATTGTGGTCGACATTTGGAAATGTCTTCAAAATAGCATAATATTGAATCATCATTTCAATGAGAAATTATCAATATGTTGATATTGCCGGCCTCCTTGGTAAACTGCTTGACCACGGACTTGTATTTCCTAAGATGTTCTCATTACATGTGATTTATTTCAGACTTCAAAAGTTATTATTTTTTGTCAAAGTCATCGAATGCAAATGGTTCGAAGGAGTTTAGGGAAAGCATTTTTGTCATTCTTTTTTAGAAGGGTTTGAAACCTTAGCCTCGCCGCCACCATGGGTATCATGTTTAAGCCATTACTCTCCTTTATGCAACCAAATGAATAGGTGTTGAAGCTCTCTACAAGAGCTATGAAGTTGTTTGAAATTTGGTTCATCTTTCTCTGTGGGTATGGACTCGACGATGGAAGGACTATGTTGATTTTTCGAACAACTGGGTTGGTAATGTTCTCACAATAGATTTATTAGGTTCATTTTTAGTTACTTTGAATATCTTCAGGTATTATTTTCTCTCATTGGTGAAATTTTTGAAGAGTTCTCACTCTTTGGTCTAAAATCATGCTTTGTCTAGAATCTTTTCCATCATTTTGGTGATTATTTGTATCAGATCTGCAATTAGTCATTGCTTGAATTAGAGAAGCTGAAAATGATTTATTTATCAATGGATAATGCATTCATGTCGGTCACTCTGCATTTCTCATTATGGGTAGTCTGAAAACATTGTCTATTTTTTATATGGAGGTTCATCATGAAATGGGTATGGTTACAAATTCTTGCAATAATCTTCTTCTATGTATTTAGCTTGAGAAAGGTTATCTGGAACATATTATTGTATCTCTAATTTTTTATTCCTCCACCTATTACTAAACTTATTGGAGCTTCTTTTGAATAGCTGAATAAGGATATTTGAAATATGTTCCAAAAGGGTATTATTGTTTATTTTCTCTTTGAAAGAAGATTTTACTAGTGCAAACATTACTGTAATTTTTGTTTCAGATGGTATTATTGGTGCAACTATTTTTGTTGTTAGGGTTAAGAAAAAAAACCTGATAATGACACTTTGTCTCCTTCTGGATGAAATCCTACCTTCACGACCTTTGAGGGGTTCAGAGTCATTTTACTTAAAATACACCTTGCACATTATGTTAAAAGAAATCATTTCTTAGTGGATACTTCTCTGAAGCTCTATTATACCTGGCATATATTCGATAGAAGATTTGTATTATCAAGATACCTCTGTTAAATTCTAAAAAGAGAAGAAATACAATGTTGTAAAGTGACAGAGAAAGAGAGTGATTAAACTCAGTTTTGTATTCTTTCTATTCATGAGAGACATATGTGATAACTCTGTTGTAGAAAATATGAAGAAAGAAAAATGCAGTATGAGAATTCTTGATATGTGAATATATCTAGAATTTTGAAGGTTTAATTGAGAACCTTGAGGATTTTAGGGGTATTCATTTGAGAGGCTCTTGTGAGTTAAAAGAGAAGCAAAGAGATCCTTTGTGTTATTGTAATTATGTAAACTAAAAAGGGGTTGGTGCTCCTTGAGATTGGTGTCTCAAATTGAGGGGTTGGTGCTCCTTTAAATTGGTGTTTCAAAATGAGCGGTTGGTGCTCCTTGATTTGGTGCTCAAAAATTAGCCTATAAGGCATTGTAAGCAGTGGGTTTTGAAATTAAGCTGGTAAGTCAGTTTAGGAGTGGTTTTTCTACCCTAGGAGGGTTTTCCACTCGTAAAATTATTTGTCTTATAGTCCCAATTGCTTTGATGTGATAATGCTTCATGACTGTGATGTTTTTGTGAGTAGTTCTTCTTATCAATCTGAGCTTGGTTGAATGTTAGTCCCTTCATCACTACAAATGTTCATATCAAAATGTTTTGCATAAGTGTTCTATCATTTTTAAAGATTCAAATTCAAAAGAAAGCTTAAACATATTCATTTTTTTTGGAGCTCAAGAATTATTTTGTTGAACTAAATCCCTTTGTTGTTTCATGCTTATCATATGTCATTCCATTGCACAATTGGTTTTGTATCTCATAAGCTTGCATTAAAATCTGGTAATCCTAAAGTGTTTAAACAATGTCAGTCATCTCTTTTGCAATTGCAAGATAACTCTCACAAGGATTATTGGGATAAGTTATCAAAATGAACAATTCTAATGATGTCATAAATTCTCTCAATGCAATTAGTCAGCCCTATTGTCAATAGAAAGGATATCATGTTTAAATGTCTTGATTAAAGTTTAAAAAGATTTAGACATTGATTCACCCCCCCCCCCCTCTCAGTGTCTGTCCATAATCCAAAAGGTTCCTCATGTGCCATCATGTTGGCCTTGTAATCTTTGTACCTGGTAGCAATCGTAAGTATTTATTTACTTCATGGGGTCACAATGATCTATAGTCTAGTTCTCATCTTAGATAAAGAAGCTTCAAACTCGCCCAGAGTTTTAGATCTCCTATTCACTTCAATTTTAAAAGAATTGAGGTAGACTTGCAGTCTTCCAAGTTTTGAAAAGGACTCCTTGGTTGAAGTGGTAGGATCTGCTATCTCTTTCTTGAATATATCCTTAAACTTTAGGAAACCTCCTTGGTATCCAAAATATTCTCATCAAATTCATCAGTGATATCAACCTTCAAGTCATGATAGTTGCCCTTAATCTCCACTAGCACATGTCCAAAAACCTTTCAAGAACTTCAGAGATCTCATTTTCCAGCGTATCATAAACACCCAATTTCCAATCAAGTGAATTGGACCAAGAAGAGTCTATTTCCTTAGGATCATTCACATTCTTTTCACTAACCAACTTTATCCGGTACATGGAAATTAGTTATTTTATCTCTTGAGAGAGAACATAAAGGCTGGTTTGATCTTTTCAGACCTGTCTTAACTCTGATATCAATTATTTTCCCTTCTCAACAACTTGGGCATAAAAAAGCATAGACTTATTGATAAAAAAAGCAATCTACTGAGACATTTCATCTACCCACTCATCGACAACTTTAGAATAGCCAAGATTTTTTGTGATTGATTACATAGAAGATGCTTCAATATCTACTCTCTAAGAACTGGAGGCTTCATTGGATATAGCAGAGGGAACCAGAGAAGAAATGAAATTCTTTAAATCAAGGACTTGTGATTGCAAATTAACCTTATCTTTCATGTCTTCCTTTACATGCTTAATCAAAGCATTAATTGAATAATTAGGATGATACACATCACCCTCTAATGTTTGAGGTCCCATATCAGCATGTGTGATCTTGTAATCAGCTTTAGTTATCTCATCATTGTTCAAGTCCTTCATGGGGTCTGCAATCTCTAGTATTTTATTTCCTGAGGTAGGATCAATCAACATCCTTGATATTTTTTGGGCCTTCCTCAGTCCTAAGGTAGACTAGAATAAATTTGCAACTGTGTCCACTTCACATATTGTCGTAGGAGTGTATTTTCTCTTCTTCTCCACAACCTTTTTCAACCAAATTGAGGAAGCTTCTCCCAAAACATCATTATTTCCATGTATAATTTCCTTTGATTCAATAGGGAGAATAGATGTATTCTCTCATGGGGAAGAAGGTACTTCAGACAAAGGAGGAAAGGTATTATCTTCAACAATCTACTGGAAAATGCAATCTGAATCCTCTGACATGGGTTTTGCTTGGTTGATTTTCCTTTTCGAGATTGGGGTAGATACACTATCTTGTTCACATACTGATTTCAACTTAGTTGTCTCCTCAATTTTTTCACCATCACCCCTAGACTGTGAGTTCGCGCTAGAGGACCTAATAGCCCATCTTTTCAATGGCGCACTCACTGCAATAGTTTGAGTGGATTTATGTTAATTATTCAAAGATGATTTTGGTTCTTGAGTGGAAACTAGAGCTCATCTCCATTTCCCTTTTCACCAATCCTAAGTATTGTTTAACACTCGAGTAGCTTGTACATTCATATTAAAAGCTTCATTCGTTCTCCACTCGATCTTAGGATGAGACTTATCTAATAGATTCTCATATTAAAGATCAATAACCACTGATTCTTTAGTGACGTTCTCATGAACTTGGATTGAAAGACCAAAAAATTGAATTTGTCTGAGGGTTAACCTCATTTAATCCCTTTTTAAAACTTCATTCTCATCTACACAATCCTCCAAGAAATATTCAATAGAGGGTTGATGTTGGTATGAGCTTTTCGCATACAGATTTTGCTTCACGAAACCCTTGCTATCAAAACCTGTCCTCATGAATAAATATTGGAGATCATACTCTTTGAGGACTTTTTCAACACCCTTTCCTATCTGATTATTCTTGCATGTAAAATAAGGAGTAACCAATGGGAAAGGATAAACCCACTTCCCCATGCTCATATATTTCACATTGACTAAGGCCATCTTCCTACAAACTTCCAAAAACACTAGTAAATCCTCTGGATACTTAGGCAGTTTCAAAGGGGCTTCTCATAGCCTCCCATCCTTAAATATGAAAAACTTTCAAATTGAATATAGAAGCTTCCAAATTTTGATACTGAGGATACAGATTCAAGAGAAAAATGTACTTTAGGGTTTCCATCTAGCTTTCTCACAACTTCCATAAAAAATGCAATATTGACCAAGCAATATTCTCCCATTCCAACTTGCTTAGTGAACCGCGAATAGCATTGGTACATAGGCATGCCAAAAGTTGGAGGTATCGATGGTTTTAACTCTATCCAGAAAGATCTTTTACTGAATATAACATATATCAAGAAAGAACCCAAATGGAAGGTGGTAGCCCTCTAGAAATTGACTAATTGTTCGTTTAAATGGAAACAAATTATTTTAGCAATTGTCTATGAAAACATTTTGATCATAGATAACCATAATAAAGTGACACATCTAGTCCTCAAAAGGTTCAACTTGTGCATTCCCAATAATGTGATGCAATAGAGCAATAACATCCATAATTTCTTCTTTTAAAATGAGTTATTTTGAGTTTAGTGGGTAATTGGGACTTACCTATATTTTCTGACTTCAACCGACCTTTCGCTATGGAATTCTTGCATCAATCTTCTTTAGCTTTGAAAAATTCACTAGCTGCAACAACTATTTCTTTTACAGGTGCCTTCTCAAGAATCCTCAATGCATGGGAAATAGCCTTAGGAGAAATTCTAGCAACAATAGTTATATCGATATCTTTTATCTCTCTCGTTCCTAGAATATATCTCCTCATGTAGGAACTAACCAAGTCTACACTCAGAATGGCCTCTGGGAACCCTCTAGCCTAAGCTAATCCACTTTCCAATAGTTTCACATCGACAACAGATTTCCTATTGCTTTCCAATCGCGCCCAGAATTCATCTAGCTTAAAAGATCATAAATTTGTGTCCCTCATGCCAAGCTAATGATTTCCAATTTCAGACTGCATGAGCTTGCAATGAACAAAGGAAGACTTGCTTGCTTGAAAGATGATTGCATAAAATGGATATACAATTGAGAACTAGAATGAATAAATGTTCACCACCCTTTTTCATTAGAGAATAATAAGAAGTGCATTTGGTGTTGAATTAATGCAACACCTTATTTTAATCCTTGGTAAAGAAACCCTCAAGATTGGCGTGCTTCACAAAAATTATCGATAAAAAATCTCTGGGTTGTATTGTACACCTCATTAAATACATAAGCGGCACCTCGAAATGTGTAGAATGAACAACACATCACCTTGTCATGGACAATTGAAACCTCATAACTCAAAATCAGGAGTTGCTAAGTTTTGAAAACCTTCGACTCACCGACTACACCAATAACCAATGCATCTGACGCTACCAAGAAAGAACAAGTAGAACTGTCAAGAGGTTTGGAAAAAAAAGAACCCAACGACTTAGACTTGAAAACACTAGGCACCAACGACATGAGTTTCAAAACCTAAAGAATGCGTGACAAGAGGTTAGAAAATACAAAGACTCCATGACAAAGGAAAAAATGATGACAAAAACATAGACTCGAGTGGAAAATGAGGAAATGAAGATCAAGGAAGATAAGATTTTAATATTACATGACAGAAAATATAACAATATGTAACATTGGGTTTGAATGGGGACTAGGACTGACAGGACACAGAGAAACTAGAAACATGACATAAATCCTTATTCATTGGGCAACGGAGTCAAAAATGGACAAGCCAAAACCGAGCAAACAAATAAAGAAAAATAAAACTATGTACAAGGAAGGACCCAAAGAAATAATCATTCTAGAAGTTTTCAAATCTTTCCCATTATAGGCAAGAGGCAAGATATTACCATCAGGATATGCCAATCGAAATGCATGATCACCAACAAGCTGCTTCTCTTCTCCTATCCCAAAGAAGAACCAAATCACCAACTACAAAATTCCTTTATCTAGCCCTTTTATCAAAAAAATTCTTCACCATCTGCTGATGTTTGGTAATTTTATCCACTACAACTTCCCTTTCTTCTTCCATTTTGTTTAGGTACATAACCTGTTTTTCTAAAGCAGTTGAGAATTTTCCATCTTCAATAGTCGTTTACAAATTGAGGGCAGAAATCTCTAATGGTGAATGAAAATTACTATCGATACCATATACTAATTGGAAATGAGACATCTCAATAGCTCTTTTTCAGGTAACCTTATCAACTCATAGAGCGTCATATAGCTTCTTATGACATCCCCTTTGATTTTCATAGACCAACTTCTTAATAATGGAGATGAGATTCTTATTGCTTGATTCTACTTGCCCATTGCCTTGTGGATGATAATCAAATGAATGAGAAAGGCTAATACCATATTCATAGTAGAAAAGGGTAATCTTAGCAGAAGAAAAAGAGCTAGCATTATCAACAACAATTTTCTTAGGAACTTCAAATCTTACCAAAATCTTCTCCTTTAGGAAGTTACAGACAACCTCAGTGGTGGTGTGTTTCACAAGAATGACCTCCATCCATTTAGTGAAATAGTCTATAGCATTCAATATGTGTGTATATCCCACACTTGAATTTGGGTTAATTGGCCCAATAAAATCCATGGCCCACTACCGAAAAGGCTCATCAATTACCATAGGTTTCAAAGGTAACGCAGCAAGTTGCGGTCTACCAATAAACTTTAAACACTTTTCACATTTGGTTACCCATTCATACACATCTTTGAACATTCCCACCCAATAGAATCTATGACGTAGGATTTTAAAGGCTATCACAGAAGCTAAAAAATGTCCCCCACATGCTTCGCTGTGAAAAACTTCCAATAGTCTTTTATGTTTTTCCTTATCAACACACCTTAGGAAGGTTCCATCTACACCTTTCTTATACAAATTTCCCTCCCAGAGAGCATACTTATTTTCTTTAAGCTTTAATTTTCTCTTTTCTCTGGATGATAAATGTGATGGGAAATCGCCATAGGTCAAGAAGTAGGAAACATCAGAAAACCAATCATCTATTATGCTTGTGAATAATACCAATGGTAACTTTTCCTCCTCCACTGGTTTACTTTCAGCAATAATTTTGGCTAAACCCTTTCCTCTCACTAGATTAGTGGGCTTAATATCTAAGTCATATTCCTAAATTTGAGCTATCCAAGATCCCCTCTTATTACATCCAATATCCTACTCAGTAACAATACTTTTCACCGTAGTTTCAAGAAATAAGACAGTAGTATGAGAATGGAGAATTTAAAACCTAAAACTCTTGAGGGATTTTACAATAGCATACACATTTTTTTCAAGTGATAAGTATTTGAGTTCATATTTATTCAGAGTGCTCATAAAGGAGATAGGAACTTCAAAACCCTTCTCATTCTTCTACAGTAAAATGGCTGACAAATTATGTTCAAAGGCATAACTATATATGATGAAATATTTATTAAACTTCAGATGAACCAAAGTTGGGGCATGGGAAATTGTAGTTTTAATATTTGCAAAATCTTGTTTTCCCTCGTTACTCCATTTAAACCCCAGGAAACATTTCATCAAATCGGAGATGGGCTTTTTCAACTCAACAAAATCAGGAACAAACCTCCTCAGAAAATTTACTTGACCAAAAAAATATTTGGTACCATCCTTGTTGGCTGGTAGTCTCAGCTATATAATTTATTTCACTCTCTTTGGATCGATCTTAATTCCATCCTTCGAAACAATGTGACCTAATATTTTTCCATCAGTTATAGAAAAAAAGGATTTCTTAGGATTTAAAGAGATACCCTCTTCCCTGCAATGCTGCAACACTATCTCCAAATCATGCAAATGATTGGCCCTCTTTTTGAAAAAAATGTTAGATCATCCAAATAGATCATTATAATATTTTTTTTGACATCTCCAAAAGATAAATCTATAGCTCTTTTAAAAGTACCTTCTACATTAATAAGTTTGAACGGTATCCTATTATAGGAAAAGACACCAATAGGTGTGGTGAATGTCATCTTATGTTGATCTTCTACAGCTACTCCAACCTAATTATAGCTCGAGAAACCATCAAGCATGGACATCATCTTAGATCCATCAACTATTTGTAGAATGTGATCCATCACAGGTAGGGGGTAATTGTCCTTCAAAGATTCCTAATTTAAATTCCTGAAATCAACGCATATCCTTATTTCCCCATTTTTCTTTCTCACCGGAACTATATTAGCTACCTAGGTAGAGTGATGGATAAGATAAATAATCTTGGCCTTAAGGATCTTATCGATCTCATTGAAAATAGCCTCAACCACCTTTGGATAATAATTCGGTTGTTTCTATCTAAAAGGTGTGACACCAGGCTTTAGTGGAATCTTATGTTGGAATTCTCCATTTCTGAACTTCTTTAGATCAACTTAGCACAAAGCAAAAACATCCTTATAGAGTGTCAATAGAGAAATTAGCCTCTCTCTCTCCTCCTTGGAACAACACTTTCCAATGCAAACCATCTTGGGATCTTCTTCTATACCGATATTCACTTTATCTTACTTAGCAAATGATTCAACAGAGACTTTACTTTTTTGCTTTAAATATTGATCATGCCTATTAAACAAATTCTCCTAAGAAACTAGACCTTTTAGAATCTTGTTACCCTTCAGTTGGATAACCTTTGTCTCCTTTTTATCAAGGGCCACAATATCACCTTCTAAAGCATCATTAATTGTGTCATCACTACCTTCAAAATAGATGTGAGCAAAGGCTTCAGCATTCTCCAAAAAATCAATAATTTGTCAATCATTATTGAACACTTGTCAATGATTCACGTTATCAGGAACTCTAGGTCTATGCACAATTTCAACTCTATATGACTCATCTTTGAAATCTAGAATCAGCCCTAGCATTTCATTGCTTGCGAATGGATTCTATCGAAAAAGCATCAAAATCTTCTATGTAGTCCCAAACTCTATTCCTATAATGCTTGAGCCAGTTATTTTTTATAGTGTAAATATTTCTCAGTGTTTCACCACCAATTTTCCATCTCCTACAGCCCTCAACTGCTTAATACCTTTTTCTTTGGCTACATTCAAACCAGGCAGTAGAGCTTCATACTCGGTCGTATTATTAGTATTAACAAACTCCAATTTAAAAGTAAAAAGGAACTTATAGCCATCAGTTGAAATCAAAACCACTCCATCACCTGACCCAAAATTAGCACAACTTCCATCAAATTCAAGTGTCCATAATTCATTTACCAAATCAAGGCTGATAAAGTTCAAATTTTTCTCTTGGTCAAAAGCACACATATAGGTTCCTAGTCTAGTTTCAACAAACAAAATATTTGCTCTTGGATCTCAATATTTTAATACCATAAACTTGGCCTTAGATTCAGGGTATACACATATCTTCTTTCCATCCAAAGGTATCAAAGTATGAGACAAATCTATCTGAATTTCTCCCCCCAAATCTTTATAGAAACTCGTACTTAGCAGCATGTCATAGCTTGCAGGAATGTTAGCGACCAATATGGTCAGTTTTAGTCTCTTTTTTGGGAAAAGCAGCTAGGGCTACTTGGACATCTTTGATTTGACCTATAATAGAAATTGGGGACCCATCCATGGAATAACATTTACCCTGTGAGGGAGTATAGGACAGACCTAGGGCTCTACCTATCTGGGCAGGCATCACATTTTTTAAGGCTCCAAAGTCAATGATACAATTACTCAACCTAAAACCAGCAATATATAATGATATCAAGAAAGGTTTTGGTTTCATGAATGGATTTTGTGAACTCAAGGGTTTATCTATAGTATTAGAACAAATCTGATTCTTGAGATTAGCTTCATTATCATTAGAAACTTGAGCATTACAATGGGACAACGAGGGCTCTTGTTTAACATATTTCACTAGCCTATCTAACTCTAAGGGGTTGAGTCTCAAGTATTCAACTTGTGAAATTTGAACTTTATTATTTTTACAAGACTCAACTATATCAAATGGACCAAACGATGAAGAAGATGGTACCTCAACTTGTACATTGCCAAGGGCAGTTGATTCTTTCTTTTTTTTTCTCGTTAGGATGTACTTTGGGGATTCTAGCGAGGTGTCTTGATCAGCTTTGGCACATTGTGCCCTAGAAAAGACAACACAATTAGGATCATCAAGCCTAACATATACCTCATCTCCTAATCTCGTATCTGCTACAAATTTAAAGAAGTTTGTACCGACATCATGAGACAGACTAGGCTCTTCTACATATGGCTCCATTGCATGCTCATTTGTTGTGAGAATTTGAATAAACCTGATCATCTTTGGATAGGTAGCTCCATCATGATCTAAAGTTAAATGAAAATTACAATGATTCATCTTACTGGAAGAAGGACCTTCAATTGCTAGTCTTTGTTTTGGAGCCATTAGTGAAAGTGTTTTATTCGGAGCTCCTTGATAAATTTTGGGAATATCTTGATAGGGATTTTATGAGGAGATCTTTGGCATTTTTCTTTTAAGAATAATTAAGTCATTAGCCAATCTCTAAATGACTGGGTCATTAGAATTCATCAGTGATGGCTTTACCAGTTTACAACTCTTTTTTTCATTTTCCAGAGACTATCAAATCAGATATTGCTTTGTCTTGTGCGGCATCCATATCAACATCACCCTCCCTTTTAATAATAAAACTCACATCTGGTGGGAGAGTATTAATGAACATAACTTTCAATAATTCAACTCCAGGCCTCATGTTAGCATAAATTTTGTTATACAACATATTAACCTTGGCCACAAAATCCCTCATTGACTCATGTACCTCCTTCTTCATTGAACCCAATAGGGCAACCAGAACTTGATCATTTTTTACAGACTTAAATTTTTTCTCAAAGCTTGTCCTCAAGGTAGCCTTGTAGACACTGAAAATTGGTCTAGGCCTACAAGTACCATTTTTGACGTAATTTCAAAATGTCCATGGTCATGATTAAATAATATTAATTATTTAATTATTTCCTATACGCGTCTTTCTTCTATTAATTAAATAACTTTAATTATTTAATTAATTCATTAAGACATGCATTCAACTTTGATTAATTAAATAAATCTTATTTATTTAATTACATCATTAATTAATTAATTCTCTTTCTGAATTAAATAATTTATTATTTAATTTACCCCTTTATCATATTTTGACTATAATTAAATATTATTTTTGAATTATTTAATTATTCAATTAACCTTTTCGACAGTCTATTAAATAAATCATTATTTATTTAATTAAATCTTTTCAATTTCGAATGTTGAATTAAATAAATAATTAATTCATAAAAATAGTTATTTTTGTCACATTCTTCTATCACTTACTTAACTAATTCTTCACTCACCATCTAACTCGAGATCTATTTAAATCCATCAATTATCTCTTGATTCAATATCTAATCGTCTCTACGAAGAGACTCTCTATCTTGATCAGTCAGTCTAAATCTCCTGCATGAATATATTTATTAATTAAATATTTTTATTTAATTAATTAATTCATGTGTACATTCGAACAGATCGTTGTCAAGTTCTAACTTTATCTTTTTCATTCAAGTCTAATTCTTCTATTTTTGAAGACTTTCAACTAAAGATTAAATCATTTATTTAATCTTGATCTCCTATTCAGTCTATTTTTGAACAATCTTAACACCAGATTAAATTATTATTTAATTTAGTCTTTATCCTGTAGAATTTCCCAACTCACATTCTAACTGACACAAATCTCACATCACATGGCATTCATCAATCTTGATCATTGATCTCTCTTTTGAATCTAAGTCGATCATTCGAAAACCAACATTCTGTAAATTGGCTGACCTTTGTCATTATTCCTCCTCTCAAAATCTATATAGTTTTGGAAGAGACTTGTTAATATTTGATATTTTTCTATAATCACATATATCAAGGCTATACTTGCACACTTATGAAAATCTGAGAGCAATTATACTACAGAAGGAAAAATGGAGAAGCACAATTGAGATAATTCGAAGGAGTTTATAGATACTCGGTGAGATTGTTTCATGTTTTGCTTTAGTTTATTCTTTTGTTCTTTGTTGTTTAATTTAGATTAATGCATGTTTATTAGATTTAACCGATCTTGCTTGCAGTGCTTTTTATCTATGTTACATTTGGTGAACTCAACATGAAGACCTCAAATCTATAGATAGTTTGATTTTATTTTTTTGTAGGTGTCGTATGCAACGACGCATATGATTGACAAAATGATGCAACTGTATTCGTGAACCGCAACTGAAATTTTTTTGAGATGCATCTGACAAATCTGATGCATTTATGGCTTTTTGTGATGCAATTGATTGATGAAACCTACAATGCATCTATAGCTTTAAACGACGTATCTGGTTGGTAATTTTATTTGAATTTCAAATTTTTGTTTTACGATTTTCTAATTTTTGTTTTTTAGTTTTCCTAGTGTTTGCTTTGCAGCATGTGATTTAGGGGGATAACATAGTTTTTGCAGGACGTAGTGTAGAATACATTGAAAGAAAAACCCCTTTTTCTACAGGATGAATGATGAAGAAAAACCTGAAAACTACTAAAAAATTGCATGCATAACTTATTGTCGAAGGCTTTAATTTGTAAAAAGAACATTTTGTTTGGTAGCTTAAGTAATTTTCATTTGCGATTAAAATTAACCATTGTCTACTATGTTTGGTGCAAAATCACATTTTTTTATTACTCTCATGATTCGGTATATCAAAGTATCCTCTACCCTTGTGCATTCGTGTGATCCTTGGTGCAAGAGAAACAGTTACTGACTCTAGAACTTGGGCCTGTCTTGGTGGGAAAAAGTACTCACCTCAAGATGACCTAGAACAGTAGCACGCTAGACGCCAAGTGACTTCCAGCCAGTATATAAAAGTGGATTCTTGAGGAAATTCCAAGAATCACGCTCATCATTTCGATGAGAAGGGAAGCAATGGTCTCTCGCCGCATGGATGGTGCCCCATGAACGGAATGCCCTTACTAAAAACCTTGTTGTAGTTTTTGCCAAAATCCCAATCTATTTACTAGTGCAACAGGTCGGACCTGTGAAGCCATCTCATATCTTTACGATTAATGTGTAGAAATGAAAATTATACCATGGGGAGTTCATGGGTATTGTAGCTTGGCTGCCCCGAGAAGTGTGTGTCGTGGAGGGGAGCCAGTGGGGTCAAGCTACTAGTCATCCGCCTTGAATATGCATAGCTAGGGAAACCCAATTAAGAACTCAATAAATATTGTCCATCACAACCTAGGATTGTACATGTCTTTTGGTTTTAACAGATTCATACACATCAAAACTAAAAAACATTGTCTTTTGTGTTTGTTAGTTTTTATTTACCAAAACATGGTCACAAAACGAAGTCAGTTTATATTATCATTTACCAAAAAATCGCAACTGTCAAGATCAAAACCACATGTGTCATTACAAGTCACAATTATTAAACATAAAACCGCATGTGTCTGTCAACAAAATTATTTTTCACAGGGTTTAGGTTCTGAGTTGCATCTTCTTATTGAGTTGCATCTTATTATTGAGTTGCATCTATCATAGGTTAAACTGCATCTGTCTATGAAAGTCGCATTTGTATAGACACAACAACTGAGACTTGGTTTGCTCAGGTAGTCGCATCTGAAAAATGCAACGCATCTATCAATTGTAACAATGCATCTGCAACCCGAACCGTAATTGACTATCAACAAAAATCTCAAAAACTGCAAACTCGGTCTGAAAAAAGAACTGTCTTTTTCACCTCTGTTTCTTACAGTCAACCTTGGACATAAATTGGAAAATTTCTCAAAAGCCTTGCATTGTTTAGGTGTCATTGTACATCTTTGAGATATTCATCTTAGTTGCAAAAACTTAGTTACCCCATACAAATTTGCATATCCTAGAATAGAACAACTTTTCGCATCATTGGATATGTTCATGCTTAAATTGTCATTATCATTGAACCTAGTCACTTTTGTCTTACTAGTGAATCCTTCCAACTCATCAGTCTAGTTTGGGAGATTCACCTTATTAGTTGTCTTTGTCCTACATCAAGTTCCTTGATAAAGTTAAGTCATAGCTTTGGATTATTCCATAGGTGGTAGGCTATACCCGCTTAGAATCATTTAACGTTAGTCTACTAAAAAAAATTCATCTAATCCATCCTAGAATATGTCATCCTAGTATATGTCATTCTAGAAATCCTTAATTTTAGTGACATCCTTTATATTCAAAAAATTCCAAAAAACATAGAAATAGGACATATCAGTTTCTACGCATAGTTTTGCATTTCCCCTTTTGAGCAACATTTTCATGGTTGAAACAAGGGCTAAGAAGAAACAAAGAGAAATTTCAAACCCTAATGACTTCATCAATCCTTTCGGAAACCAACCATCAGGGAAAGAGAGACCACACAAAAAATTTCTTGAACAAAACATCACTAGAGACACACATGGAAACATCTTCTCTGAAGACATAGATGATGTTGTACAAGATCCTGATTTTGCATCCTTTATGGATGAGTGTTTGGAAAATTATCCCCAATGATATCTAGCAAAGTTACTAGTAGAAGGTGCCACACTACCACAAGGATTTGACATTCACACTTTGAAAAAAAAATCTTCTCAACCAACGCAAACCATGACGTCAAGTGTCTTTGTTCCTCAAATACCGCAGAAATACCAATTGGCGTACCTACTCAAACATCGTCAATTGTAAACACAACCCCATTCAATATAACACAAGGTTTACAATTCACTATGAGAACATCCTCATCAAACCCCTTTGGCACAAACACTACTGGTAAACAAGCCAAAGTTGGCATGAATACAACACAAGCTATACCTCATATCAGTACCATAGTGCCATTCCACACATGGGGGCTACACAAATAGGAAATATTCCTATACCAAATTAGAACATTCAAATAGGAATTATTCCTATACCAAACCAGAAAATTCAGACAGGATATATCCCTATACCAAATCAGAACATTCAAACAGGATATATACCCTCGCCAAATCACAATCCATCACAGAATATTGCATTTCAGAACACTTACATCGATCCTAATAATTCAAACAACATGGCATTGACATAGGTAGATTTTCTGCAAAACCAAATGCAAGCTCTCCAACAACAAATGGACATTATGTCTATGTCAGGCAAACGAACTATCTCAGCGCAAGATTTACATCCATGTCCTTTTGACAAAGCGCTATACATGACACCCTTCCCACATGGATACATTATACCAAATTTTCCTAAGTGTAATGTGAAGAGGAATCCTTTGGAACACATCAGAGAATTTTCTACAACATGCATGGACATCTCCTATGACCCCACATACTTAATGAGACTCTTTCTACGAACCCTTGTCGAGATAGCATTGGAATGGTTCTCTAAATTACCATATGGCATAAGATCATGGGGAGAATTAGCTGAGAAGTTTTTCGAACACTTTTCCTTCAACATAGAGAATGAAATCATGATAGCTACCTTGTGTCACACTACACAAGAAGAAGGTGAAACTTTCACCACTTTCTTTCAGAGATGGAGAAGTTTAGCTAGTTGATGTCTAGTTGAGATACCAGAAAAACAAAAATTCAGGATATTCCTTGAGAATATTCATCCAAAATTAAGTGAGTTAAGAGTACATTGTTGTACTTCATTCCTAGACTTGGTGCAAAAAGGCATTATACTTGAAAAAGGCCTTATTGACAAAGGAGACATTAAGGTACCAGGCAGGAACCCAGTTGTTCAACACCAAAATGCTCCCAACGATAGAAACAAGTTTTGGTCTAGGAACAAGAATATAACAAATGATGGTATTTTGGATGCTAAGACCCTACATGCGGGACCTGTCATCACACTTAGAGGTTACAACTCCAATCATGACATGACTAACAATCTAGATCAAACATCCAACTTTGTCTAGAATTCGCAACAACAACGACCACAGAGGAGACTTCCTAGATGTGAATTTACCCTTTGGGGGAACCAATCGAGACAATTTTCAAAGAACTGATTAAACATAATCTCTTAAAACCTTTGGAACCAAAACAGTATGATCCTGGATAGTTTAAACCCTCATGGTGGGATGATAACACCTATTGTGAGTAACATCAAACAAAGGGACACAACCTACAACAATGTTGGAAATTGAAAAACATCATACAAGATTTTCTTGAAGATGGAACCATAGAATTCAATGGGCAGAAACCATACCAAAAATAGTGATCAAAAAGTCTTCACGGATCCATTACATGACCATGGGAAAGGAAAGGCCTCCAATTCAATAACTAAGAATAATACCTCAACCAATTATAGCAGTGCTAAGTATGATTATAAACCAAGTACCATCATCAATCATATTTGAGTTGCTGATGAGAATATCAATACCATTACCATAAAGAAGTATCCTGAATGTGTGGTCAATACACACAGAGCCAAGATAACCCTTCCAGGTCCTTCCTTAGAGCCACCAACACAGCCTTCCAACCTAAGTATAATTTACTTGACCAGCTGGGCAAGACCCCAGCATAGATATCCATCTTGGAACTGCTGACTATATCACCAGATCATCGAGCCATTCTCAGAAAATCCTTGCAGCGCACTACTATCCCTACCACTATAGATGTCAATCATTTTGAAGAAATGGTAGGATACTTAACCAATTCCCATCATGCCACATTTTCTCAACATGATTATTCAACTGAGAAGACCCATCATAATGATCGATTACACCTTCAAGTTCTAGTCCATCAAACCAAAGTCAAACGAGTCTTGATAGATGGAGGAGCAGGGTTAAACCTTTGTACCTTGAAATTGGTTAAGGCATTAGGATTCTCAGAAGCATGTGTGGACACCACTAAGAGTATATTCATTAAGGCATATGACAATGACGAAAGATCATCCAAAAGAGTTGTTACACTCCCTATTAGGATTGGCCCTGCTATTATGGACACTAGCTTCCAAGTCTTGGATCTCACCCTTCCCTATAACCTTTTGTTGGGTAGACCTTGGATACATGCAATGAAAGCCATACCTTCCACATATCACCAGTATCTTAAATTCCTATATAATGGCACCGAAGTCACCATCGATGGTGATCTAGATCCTTTTCAATATTGCACAAGCCTACGTGAAATATCACAATGACAGGTGCCAATAAATCAAGAGGCTTCATCCTCCACCTTATCCCTATATGTTGATCCATCAACTCTTACCAAGTCCATTGCATCACAACCACCACCATCCACTCCTAAGGTTGAGATCCAAGACAAGGGTTGTGGAGAATATCACATGAAAGAATCTTATTGTGTCAGTCAAATGGTTCCACCTAAGTCATATGGTTTTCCCACAGCAGATAGGAAACGGTCAGTTGCCACATTCCATGTCCCTCCTATAATGACATTGAAAAAATGGGGAGAGTTAAGTCAAGAGGTTGTAGACCAAGAAGATGCCACCTCCTAGTTGTATACTGAAGACAATGAAAACCCTCCATCGTCTATACAGATATCTAAGGATCAATCTAGAAAAGGCTTCACAATCATGCAAAGCTAAGGTTATGATGAGCATAGCGGTTTAGGGTTACATCAGAATGGAAGGACTAAACCAATCATTGTCTCACCATGACCAAATGGACTAGGCCTAGGGTTTCAACCGATTAGAATTGGTTTTCCTAGTACTCCATTATCGTTACAAGAGGACGTAAGTGCTTCTAAAGAGATTGAGATATCTCACGAACAACTTGACCTAGTTTATGATGACTCCCCTGACTCAAGCAACTACGAATGGGATTCCCTTTCCTCTACCAGCATGATGGACCTAGATAAGTTATTTGGCGAACTTGATAGAATGCTACAACCCTTACCAAAACCATCTAGCCCCCATCCTAAAAAGTCCTTGTCTAAAGAAGAATGGATTAAAATTTATTATTGGGAAACCCTTGATCATGAATCCTGGGCACCTAATGAACCATTTTGATGACCTAGCCCTTACAGTGATCCCACCCCAAATTAAACCTGTCCATAAGAAAAAGAACAAAAAGGAGTTAGTCCAAAACTTATGTGACCATGTTAACAACTCTATATTCACCTTTTCAGCCTCCACATTTGATAACTCTGATGATGACATGCCCCTAGTATATCCCTAACTTATCAATTGGGGTCAATAAGGTACACCCATCTTAGACATATTTGAGAACGACCAAGTGACAGCTGAGTTCATGGGACTTCGAGAAGGCATACCTAGAGGAGATCATAAAGTTGGCTTTACCATAGACTTGGATGACAAGGCATATTTTGGGGAGTCTATTCAGACCTCCAATTGCAAAAATGAAAATAAAAAGAAAAGCAATGAAAATGATCAAAATGACGAGTCCCTAGGTGAAAACCAAAAGGAACCTTTGGACAAAGAAATAGTAAAAATAAAGGACGTATCCGAGGGAAAAAACCTCTCTGAGGCACCCAAGGATGGAGGTTTGAATATTCTTTCAGTTGCTTAGGAAATATCACTAATGTTAACAGAAGAGTTTGTCGAGATCAACATAAACACAGAAGAAAACCCTCGAGTAACATATTTTGCAGCATCTTTGAAAGAGACAGAGCAACCAGAGTTTAGAGACCTCTTTTCAAAAAGATAGATAAATTTTGCATGGGCATATGCTGACATGCCTGGGCAGGATCCAAACCTTATATTGCACCATCTACCATTATAGCCAGGTATTAAGCCTGTCAAGCAGAAGTTAAGGAGAATGCATCCACAAATTTCCCTATTGGTCAAAGATGAACTTAAGAAGTTATTGGATGTTGGATTCATTAGAACCATAGACTATGTAGAATGGATATCAAATCTTGTGCCAGTAACCAAAGCCTCTGGTGGAATCCGCATTTGTACAAACTTCGGAGATATCAACAAGGCATGTCCTAAGGATGACTTCCCTTTGTTGAACATTGACATGATAGTGGACCTTATAGCAAGATACGAGACGCTATCCCTCATGGATGGTTTCTCTAGGTATAGTCAAATCAAAATCGCAATCAAAGACCCACACAAGACAACTTTCACATGTCCATGGAGACCATACTGTTAGAATATTATGCCTTTTGGGCTCAAAAATGTTGGAGCTACATATCAACGTGCAATGACGACTATTTTCCATGATCTTGTACATACTCTCATGGAAGACTATGTTGAAGAAATAATAGCCAAATTATTGACAAGAGTAGATCATTTGAAGGTTCTAGACAAGATATTCCAAAGACTAGAATATTACAAAGTCAGACTGAATCCAAAAAAATGTGTCTTTGGCGTTAAATCAGGAAAACTTCTAGGATACATCATTTCTAGAAGAGAAATTGAAGTCGACCTTGCAAATGTAAAAGCTATAGTGGATATGCCTCCACCATCTAGCATCGGTCAACTAAGAACACTATAAGGGAGATTACAGTCTATCAGACACTTGATAGTATAATTAGGAGACAAAATACATCCATTCCAACATTTGCTCAAGAAGGGAGTGTCGTTTGTATGGACACCCACATGCCAAGAATCTTTTCAAAAGATCAAGGATTATCTACTTGCTCCACCTATGTTAATGTCGCCCATCGATGACATACCTTATATACTTTACATTTCAGCAACTCAGTCAGCATTAGGAGCCCTACTCGTACACAATGATGATCAAGGTCATGAAAGGGAAGTGTACTACACCAGTCGTACTTTCATGGGATATGAACTAAACTACAGTAACATAGAATGTGCATATCTTGTGGTAGTCTTTTCTACTCAAATACTTAGGCACTATATGCTAAACCACCAAACCATGCTGGTCGCAAAGATAGATCCTCTGAAATATCTCCTAAGAAAAGTAGCATTAACAGGTTGATTAGCTAAATGGGTGATGATACTTAGTTAATATGACATCCAATATATGGAAAGGAAAGCTATAAAAGGGAAAGTAATTGTAGATCAATTAGCAGATGCACCAATTAAGGTAAGCCATCCTTTAGTGGTAGATTTTCTTGATGATTTTATCTTCAAATTTGACACTAGAACCACATGGAAATTATACTTTGATGGTTCATATACTAATCATGATTCAGGAGAAGGCATATGTACTATTTGTTACACCTCAAGGCCATACTATTCCCAAGTCATTTAGATTTGCTTTTCCTTGCACCAACAACATAGCAGAATATGAAGCCCTAGTGATAGTTATAAGAATGGTAGCCCAATGGAAGATCAAGAGTTTACATGTTTATGGAGATTCTCAGCTAGTAGTCTGGAAAGTCAATGTTGAATATGAAACAAAAGATGAGAAACTTGCCCCCTACAAGCGCATGGCCGATAGTTTCAAGTAGTACTTTGATGAAATCACCTTTCAACAAATACCACGCATTTAGAATAGGGCAATAGATGTCATGGAAATTGTGGGTTCCTTATTGTATATTCCTAGCAACATGCCTAAATTTGAGTTTTTGGTCGAATAGCTTTTGGTTGTTGCCTATGATGTCCCCGATACTGCGATGGTGTGTATGATTTTTGGTCCTACTTCCCCTTGGTACAAGGAAATATATGACTATCTAAATGAACAAATCCTACCTTTAGACCTGTCAAAAAATGAACGTAGAACCTTTATCCGTAGGTCTACCAAATACACCATCATCGAAGATACCCTATATAGACATACCTTAGATAGCACCTTGATGAGATGTCTCAATGTTGAAGAAGCACAAGCAACCTTACGTGCAGTACATGAATCTATCTATGGATCCCATTCTAGCATTCCTACCTTAGCCCACAAGATTATGAGATTAGGTTATTCTTGGCCTACTATGGAAAAGGACTTAGATATCTTTGTCAAGAAATGTCGACAATGTCCAATACACAAAGATTTGATACACACTCCAGCACAGGAGCTCCATCTGATTACTTCACCATGGCCCTTTTCCCAATGGGGACTTGAACTCATAGGTAAGATACAACCTCCATCATCCAATGGCCATAAATTCATCATAACCGCCACTGAATACTTCACCAAGTGGATTGAAGTTATTCTTATGACCTATATTATCAGCACGCAAATTTCCAAGTTTAACCTAAACTACATAATCTGTCAATATGGTGTAACTCAATCCATCATCATAGACAATGGTCGTCCATTCAAAAACCAAGAATTTTTCCTTCTCTGTGAAGAATTCCACATCCAACACCATTTTTTCACCCCATATTACCCACAAGGTAATGGCCAAGTAGAGATGTCTAATAAAACTATTATCAAAATCCTCAAAAAGACTGTCAATGATGCTAGTTGTGACTGGCATCTACAACTTAATCCTGCCTTATGGGCCTATCACACAAGCATCCATACTCCCACTGGTGCAGCTCCATATTCCTTGGTATTTGGTTATGAAGCTATCTTACCTATTGAGGTTGAAATTCCTTCCCTAAGGGTATCCTTGAAAGGTCATATTGACAATGAAGAATATCGTGTATCCAGATTGCATGAGTTGGAATTCCTAGATGAACGAAGGAAAAAGGCATTAGATCATCTTCAAGCATATCAGAACCATCTTCATTGCAGCTATAATAGGAAAGTTCTAAATCAACACTTTGACATTGGTGACTTGGTCTTAATGGAGAACCCAAAGAATCAAGCTGAATGAGAAAAACCAAGCAAGTTTGAACCAAACTGGTTAGGGCCTTATATTATTACAGAATCTTTTGGATCAAGAGCATATCAACTCTCTACCCCTGAAGGAGAACCACTTTTATCACTGATCAACAACCTTCATCTGAAGAGATTCTATGCATAGCTTTTGAGAACCATGTCTTAATTAGAAAAATAAAATAAAAATAAAAAAATGGAAAAAACAAAAAAATTGTTACCTTGATGAAAACCTGGAAAACAAGCATCTTTGTAACACCGAAAAAATTAGAAAATCAATAAAATAGTAAAGAGAAATAATTCGTCCAATAGTGAGAACTACTTCAATGGCACTATGGATAAGTACCATGGTGAAAACTTGGAAAACGGGTGCCATGTGTAGTCGACTTCGCTCCATCATCTACCATCATTCCAATTAGATTTTTCACCACCACCCATAATAAATGGTTTCCTTATCCATTACTTGGAATGATTGACATCAAGTCCATTTTGTCTCCCAATTCTATCCTATAGGTCTTATTCCCGACTAGGTGGGAAAATCCTCGATCAGCGTCATTTGGACCTTATACATAACATCCCAACGTCAGAAAATGTCCTAAAAAATAGCTCAAAAAACATCATAAAATGTTTTAAAAAAATCCAAAAACATCAAAAAACTATAAAAAGACAAAAAAAAAAAAACATGTCAAAAATTCCAAAATCAAAGTCAAAGTCAGTTGTGTTTAGTTGTGTCAAGTCAGTCATAGACATAGTCGAACTACATTGCCTCTACGACTAGATATAGGCAAGGCCATCTTTCGATGTGCCCCTGAGGCATTAGGTCTGTCTGTTTAGTTTTTTCATGCATCACACATAAAATCATGACTCATTCTTTGTATATGTCAAAGTCATTGGTCGTGTCGAACTATGAGGTCTTTGTGTGTACAAACGTAGGCAAGGCAATCAATCGATGAGCCCTCAAGGCTGCACTAGGTCAGTCCATCAGGGTTTATCGCACTCATTATCACACACATCACATAAACATTAAGTTAGGTTCATATGTGTCAATCATTTATTTCAATCAAAGTCAATTTGAACTACGAGGTCTCTATGTGTACAACATAGGCAAGGCAATCAATCAATGAGCCCCCAAGGCTGCACTATGTCAGTCCTTTAGAGTACATCATCTCAAGTCCACATAAGTTAACACACACACACTCATAATAGTCAAGGCATAAAAACAAGTCATGTATCAACAAAAGGAAAATATGTCAAAACTGTCATCAAGTCAAAATCACACACATTGTTAGAACAATCAACTTATGTCTTAAGCAAGATATGTCTTTCTTGACAATAGACATTGTCAATCATCATAGCCTCATGTAGCTTGTCGCATCAACAACATTAGGCTCAATGTCTTATACGACACGTGTCTTTCTAAAACTAGGCTTTGTCATGCCTTACACAGATAGTCACAAAGTCGAAACTAGACTCAACGTCTTATACAGTATGTGTCATCTCTGACATCAAGCTATGTCCAAACATCAAACAATCACACAAGATAAAGTTTTGGAAAATAATTTTATTGGCTTGTTGACTTTATATCTTATTTTGTCTTATCTTTTTATGGATTTGTATTTGAGTCTGGTTACTAGCTTTCTCAAGGATGTCCCATGAAGGATTTAGAGAAGCGAGGATGTCTTAGGACTCTTTTTGTTTGACTGTTGTCTGTCAACTGTCTTTTAACCTTGGATTTTGAGTCATGTTACTAGTTTCCTCGAGGATGTCCCATAAAGGATTTAGAGGAGCAATGACATCTCATGATCTGTCTTTTCTTTGTTTTATGTTTGTGGTTTATCTGGACAAAAAGAATGGGGAAATTTTTCCCTTAGTATGAGTTAGACACTCCTTGTCTACAACTGTCTTTTTTTTGCAAGTGGATGACTTTGTACACCTTGGTCTATCTCATATCATGGTGTTTACTATCCATTTGTGTCATGTCCCGCCCAATGATGATTTAATGCAAGGCTTAGTATGTATTTGGCAAAATATTGAAGATTTTATAATTTTTTGTAATATCCATTTCTGATACTAACAACCATGTCTACTATTCATTTTTTTTTGCTCTAACATTTCTTCTTTTCAACATCTTCATTATCCTTATCTATTTTCCCCTAGTCTCTTGTCCTACATATTCTAGTCCTTTCATTGATTTCGAGAGCACACTCATGTTCTTGCAACCTACTTGTCCTCTCGAGGGGGCATACAAATACCTCATCGTCATCCTTCCTCACCCTACTTTCACTGGGGCATATCTTTTTTTCAATTTCTTTGACACAATGCGATAAACAACATTGTATCAAAGAGGGGCAAATTGTAGACACTAAAAATTGGTCTAGGCCTATGAGTACCATTTTTGATGTAATTTCTAAATTTCCATGGTCAAGATTAAATAATATTAATTATTTAATTATTTCCTATATGCATCTTTCTTCTATTAATTATTTAATTAATTCATTATGACATGTATTCAACTTTGATTAATTAAATAAATATTATGTATTTAATTACATCATTAATTAATTAATTCTCTTTCTGAATTAAATAATTTATTATTTAATTTACCCCTTTATCATATTTCGACTATAATTAAATATTCTTTTCAAATTATTTAATTATTCAATTAACCTTTTCGATAGCCTATTAAATAAATAATTATTTATTTAATTAAATCTTTTCAATTTTGAATGTTGAATTAAATAAATATTTAATTCATAAAAATAGTTATTTCTATCACATTCTTCTATCACCTACTTAACTAATTCTTCACTCACCATCTGACTCAAGATCTATTTAAATCCATCAGTTATCTCTTGATTCGATATCTTATTGTCTCTGCGAAGAGACTCTCTGTCTTGATCAGTCAGTCTAACTCTCCCGCATGAATATATTTATCAATTAAATATCTTTATTTAATTAATTAATTCATGTGTGCATTCGAACAGATCATTGTCGAGTTCTAACTTTATCCTTTTCACTCAACTCTAATTCTTCTATTTTCTAAGACTTTCAACTGAAGATTAAATCATTTATTTAATCTTGATCTCCTATTTAGTCTATTCTCAAACAGTCTTAACACTAGATTAAGTTATTATTTAATTTAATCTTTATCTTGCACAATTTCCCAACTCACGTTCTAACTGACACAAATCTCACATCACATGACATTCATCAATCTTGACCATTGATCTCTCTTTTGAATTTGAGCCGATCGTTCGAAAACCAGCTTTCTATAAATTGGTTGACCTTTGTCATTATTCCTCCTCCCAAAATTTATAACTTTTGGAAGACTTATTAATATTCAATATTTTTCTATAATCACATACATCAAGGCTATACTTGCGCACTTATGAAAATCTGAGGGCAATTATACTACAGAAGGAAAAATGGAGAAGGACAATCGAGATAATTCGAAGGAGTTTATAGATATTCAATGAGACTATTTCATGTTTTGCTTTAGTTTATTATTTTATGATTTTAGTTTATGATTTCATGTTTTGTATAGTTTATAGATTAATGCATGTTTATTATATTTAACCGATTTTTCTTGCAACGCTTTTTATCTACGTTACAAGCACAATTATTGATGGAACCATTAGGGAGAGAATAAAACCAATCAACAACAACATCTATAAAAGATTCTGCAAAGTGCCTCATAGCAACATCTTCATGTTGTATTTCAAGAATGGATGAGGTGACAAAGAAATCCTTCATATGTTCATCAAGAGAAACTTTTTCATCCCCACTGAATTTGGGTATAATTTTCCTTGAGCCTTTGTGCAAGTCATGGAGTTGCGCATTTTCTCCAAAGGTCAGAGGACCTATGATGGCCCCCCATGGGACTGGTTGTGCCATAATTAAAGGAAATTTTATTTGCATAGGAAAAATTATACCACACAAAAGAAGACTTTGACAAGATATCTTTGAAACCCAAAACACAATAGATTTAGGGGGAGGAGGGGAAGAAGGCTTGTTGATGGACCTAACCTTTCGAGTGGGAGGAAAGTATGAGAAATCAACAGTTTCTAAGAGCTCAAAATATTTATCTAGAACCCCTTTTTTTCTTATCACTCATAGTATACCTTTTAAAAGCCAGGTTTAAACAAGACATAGATAGGCTTGCGGAGTCACCAAATTTTATTTATTAGTGATTTCGAGGAGGGTTTCGCCTATTATTTACTTGATTTCTAGGGGCTTGTGCAGGTGGAGCTCTTACTCTTCTAGTCGTAGGTGGAATATCTTATACAAACACAATCTCTTGAGCATTCTCAAAGCGCATAGAATTTTCTCTGATAATATCTCCAAGTTCTTCCTCTTCTTCTAACACTTCGTTAACTCTATGATATTGATGGTTATTTCTCCTTTGTTTCCAAGTAAGCAATCCAATACCAATAACTATATCTTCTTGATCACCAATGAACCAATCTATGTTAGGCTAAAGAACAGGAGTAACACGCTTCTGAAGAACCATTACTACTAACCATAGAACAATTCATCTCACAAAAATATTTATTCTGAATTATCCCCAGCGGAGTCACCAAAAATATGTTGGTTGATAGATTTATCACCTAACTCTATATTCTCACACCCAATAAAGGTGACAAATGTAACTACAATTGAATCAGTAATAATATAACTTTCAAACTAATTCTCTACTTATTTTAAAAGGTGGCAGCTACCTTCGTTTGATATCTAATGAATAATTTTTAACAACTAGAGATGCTTTTAACCACAAAGAAAGTAAAGGAAGGGGCTTTTAACCAGAAAGCTTTAAAGGTATTAACAGATTTCATGTAACAAAACTGAAATAATCCACAACTTAATATAGAATCAAAATCACTACAGCATCTTCATTCACAGATAGATCATACCATGTAGCGATCCAGCAACTTCAAAGTATAAACCATTCCAATAATAGATCACTCATAGCAGAACAATCAACATAATTCAAATATTACGATTGCATAAACTCCATCATAATTTTCTATATCAGAATATAAGAAAATAGTAAATCCAGATAACAAATTTTTTTTTGTAATGAGAAAATCAAAGTTCACCCAAAAGATCCCAAACCTATCAACTAATCCCCTATTTAAAGCATAACCAATTGTTTCAGGTAACAGCTTCTTGAAAGTAATCATACCAAATAAAATAAGTCTTAAACTTAGAAAGAGCCAAAATAAACTAAAGTATCATGAAATATTTAAAAATAATCAGCATCAATTCTTCTTGCCTATGCCTCTTCATCTTTATATTCACTACCGCTTCCTTCTATGAGGGTTCCTCCTGTGCCTTCATCCTAGCCTTGTAATCTTTGTACCTGGCATAATCGAAAGTATTTATTTACTTCCTAGGGTCATGGTGATCTGTAGTCTAGTTCTCATCTTGGATAAAGTAGCTTCAGACTCAGCCAGAGTTTTAGATCTCCTATACACTTCAATTTTAAAAGACTCGAGGTAGACTTGCAGTCTTCTAAGTTTTGAAAAGGACTCATTGGTTGAAGTGGTGGGATCTTCTATCTCTTTGTTGAATACCTCCTTAAACTTCAGGAAAACCTCCCTGGTATCCATAATATTTTCATCAGATTCATTGGTGATATCAACCTTCAAGTCATGAGAGTTACCCTTAATCTCCACTAGCACATCCAAAAATCTTTCGAGAGCTTCAGAGATCTCATTTACCAGCTTATCATAAATGCCCAATTTCCAATCAAGTGAATCAGACCAAGAAGAGTCTAGTTCCTTAGGATCAATCACAATTTTTTCACTAACCAACTTTATCTGGTCCATGGAAATCAGTTCTTTTATCTCTTGAGAGAGAACATAGAGGCTGGTTTGATCTTTTCGAACCTGTCTTAACTCTGATATCAATTCTTTTCTCTTCTCAACAACCTGGGCATAAAAAAGCATAGACTTACTGATAAAAAGAGTAATCTCCTGAGACATTTCATCTACCCACTCACCAACAGCTTTAGAATAGCCAATATTTTTCTTGATTGATTGCATAGAAGATGCTTCAATATCTACTCTCTGAGAACTGGAGGCTTCACTGGATATAGCAGAGGGAACCAGAGAAGAAATGAAATTATTTAAATCAAGGACTTGTTATTGCAAATTAACCTTCTCTTTCCTTTCTTCCTTTATACACTTAATCAAAGCATTAACTGAATAATTAGCATGATACACATCACCTTCTAATGTTTGAGGTCCCATATCAACATGTATGATCTTGTAATAAGCTTCAATTATCTCATCATCATTCAAGTCCTTCATGGGGTCTACAATCTCTATTATTTGATTTCTAGAGGTAGGATCATTCAACATCCTTGACATTTTCTCGACCTTCTTTGGTCTTGAGGTAGACTGAAATAACTTTGCAATTGTGTCCACTTCAATTGTTGTCGTTGGAGTGTATTCTCTCTTCTTCTCCACAACCTTTTTCAACCAAACCAGGGAAGCTTCTACCAAAATAGCATCTTAATTTCCATGTACATTTTCCTTTGATTCAACAAAGAGAATAGATGTATTCTCTCCCGAGGAAGAAGGTACTTAAGAAAAAGGAGGAAAAGTATTATCTTCAACAATCTGTTGGAAAATGGCATTTGAATCCTCTGACACAAGTTTTTCTTGGTTGATCTTCCTTTTAGAGACTGGGGTAGATACAATATCTTATTCACATACTAATTTCAACTTAGCTATCTCCTCAGGTTTTTCACCATCACCCCCAGACTGTGAGTTCACGCTAGAGCACCTAATAGGCAATCTTTTTGATGGTGCACTCATTGCAATAGTTTGAGCAGATTTATGTTCATTCTTCTAAGATGATTTTGGTTCCTGAGTGGAACCTGCAGCTTGTCTCCATTTCCCTTTTAACCAATCCTGAGTTCTATTTAACATTGGAGTAGCTCGTGCATTCATGTTAAAAGCTTCAATATTGCTCCAGTCGATCTTAGGATGAGACTTATCTGATAGATTATCATATTCTAGATCAATAACCACTAAATCTTTAGTGGTGCTCTCAAGAACTTGGATAGAAAGACCAAACAATTGATTTTGTTTGAGGGTTAACCTCATTTAATCCCTTTTTAAAACTTCATTCTCATCTAGACAATCCTCCCAAAAATATTCAATAGAGGGCTGATGTTAGTATGATCTTTCCCCATAGAGATTTTTCTTCATGAAACCCTTGTTATCAAAACCTGCCCTCATGAATAAATATTGGAGATTATACTCTTTTAGGAATTTTTCAACACCCTTTGCTATCTGGTTATCCTTGCATGTAAAAGGAGTAACCAACGAGAAAGGATAACCTCGCTTCCCCATGCTCATATATTTCACATTGACCAAGGCCATCTACCTACAAACTTCCAAAAACACCAGTAAATCCTCCAAATACGTAGGTAGTTTAAAAGGGGCTTTCTCATAGCCTCCAATCCTTAAATATGAAAACCTTTCAAATTAAATATAGAAGCTTCCAAAATTTGATACCAAGGATATAGATTCAGGAGAAAAACGTACTTCAGGGTTTCCATCTAGCTTTCTCACAGCTTCCATAAAAAATGCATCATTGACCAAACAATATTCTCCCATTCCAACTTGCTTAGTGAACTATGGATAAAATTATTACACAGGCATGTCAAAAGTTGGAGGTATCTATGGTTTTAACTGTGGCCAGAAAGATCTTTGACTAACTATAGCATATATTAAGAAAGAACACAAATGGAAGGTGGCAGTCCTCTAGAAATTGACTAATTATTCATTTAAATGGAAACAATTATTTTAGCCCAGTCTATGAACACATTTTTCATCACAGATAACCAAAATAAATTGACACATCCAAGCCTCAGAAGTTTCAACTTGTGCATTCAAAAAAATGTGGTGCAATAGAGCAATAGCATCCACAATTTAATCTTTAAAATGATTTCTTTTAAGTTTAGTGGGTAACTGGGACTTACGTTTCTTTTCCGACTTCAACCAACCTTTGGCTATGGAATTCTTGCACCAATCTTCTTTAGCTTTGAAAATTTCACTAGCTATAGCAACTGACATTTCTTTTACAGGTGCCTTCACAAGAATCCTTAATGCACAGGAAACAACCTCAGGAGAAATTCTAGCAACAATAATTTCATTGGTAGCTTTTATCTCTCTTGTTCCTGGAATATATCTCCTTGCGTAGGCACTAACTAGGTCCACACTAAGAATGGCCTTTGGGAACCCTCCGGCCTAAGCTAATCCACTTTCCAATAGTTTCACGTTGACATCATATTTCCTATTGCTTTCAAATCACGCCTAGATTTCATCCATCTTTAAAAAGATCCTTAATTTGTGTCCCTCATGCCAAGCCAACAATTTCTAATTTTGGACTGCATGAGCTTGCAATGAACAAAGGAAAACCCGCTTGCTTGAAAGACGATTGTAGAAAATGGATGTACAATTGAGAACCAGAATGAATAAATGTTCACCACCCTTTTTCATATGAGAATAATAAGATGTGTGTTTGGTGTTGAATTAATGCAACGCCTTATTTTAATCCTCGATAAAGCAACCCTCAAGATTGGCACGCTTCACAAAAATTATCGATCAGACATCTCCAGTTTGTATTGTATGCCTCATTAAATACATAGGTGGCACCTCAAAATGTGTGGAATGAACAACACATCGCCTTTTCATGGACAACTGAAACCTCATAACTTAAAATCGGGAGTTGCAAAGTTTTGAAAACCTTCGACTCATCAACTACACCAATGACTGATGTATCTAACGCTACCAAGAAAGAACAAGTAGAACTATTGGGAGGTTAAGAGAAATAAGAACCTGACGACTTAGACTTGAAAACATTGGGCGTGAATGACATGATTTTCAAAAACTAAAGAATGCATGACAAGAGGTTGGAAAATACAAAGACCCCACAACAAAGGCAAAAATGATGGAAAAAACTTAGATTCGGGTGGAAAATGAGGAAATGAAGATCAAGGAAGATAAGATTTTAATACTACATGACAGAAAATATAATAATATGTAATAGGGTTGAGCGTACAAGTAGAGGTTTTAGGGTTTAGGGTTTAGGGATTAAGGGTTAAGGGTAGAGGGTTTAGGGTTTAGGGATTATGTTTTATGGTTTAAGGGTAGATGGTGTAGGGTTGAGGGTTGAGGGTTGAGGGTTTTAGGGTTTAAAGGTTAAGGGTCCAGGGTAGAGGTTTTAGGGTTTAACATTTAGGGTTTATTCTTTAAGGGTAGAGGGTTTAATATTTTAGGGTTTAACCTGGTTAAGGGTAGAGGTTTGAGGGTTGAGGGTTTTAGGGTTTAAGGGTTGAGGGTTGAGGGTTGAGGGTAAAGGTTTTAGGGTTTAGGGATTAAGGATATTGGGTAGAAGTTTTAGGGTTTAGGGATTACAGTTTATGGTTTAAGAGTAGAGGGCGTAGGGTTGAGGGTTGAAGGTTTTAGGTTTTGAGGGTTGAGGGTAGAGGGTAGAGTTTTTAGGGATTAGGGTTTAGGGATTAAGGGTAAAGGGTAGAGGGTTTAGGATATAGGGATTAAGGGTTAAGGGTAGAGGGTTAAGGGTTTAGGGATTATTGTTTACGGTTTAAGGGTAGAGGGTGTAGGGTTGAGAGAGAGGGGGGGGTTTGAGGGTAGAGGGTTAAGGGTAGAGGATAGAGGGTTTAGGGGTTTAGGGTTCAGGGTTTAAGGGTTTAGGGTTCAAGGTTTATGATTTAAGAGTAGAGGGTAGAGGGTTAATGGTTGAGGGTAGAGGGTTGACGGATTAGGGTAGAGAGTTTAGTTGGGTTTAAAAGGGTTGAAGGGTTGAAGGGTTGAAGGTAGAGGGTATTGGGTTCAAAGGTAGAGGGTTTAAGGGTTTAGGGTTGACGGTTTAGGTCTCCCATCCCTCTATCTCCCACTCCCTCTCTCTCCTAGTCCCTCTCTCAGGTCTTCCCCCACACCATAACTGAATAAATCTCTCCCTCTCAAGTCTCTCTCTCTTGGGTCTCACCCCCTCCCACTCTACCTAGACTAATTTGTGTCACTCCAATGCCCTCTCTCACACTCCCTCTCTATCAGGTCTCACTTACCTCCCACCCTACCCAAAAAAATATATTTCACTCCAACCCACTCTCCTACACTCCCACTCTCTCTCCCCCTTTGCTATTTTTGTATCTCTCAGGTATCATCCCTCCCAACCCCTCTCTCGTTGTTAGGTATTCTCCCCACTATGACTGGATAACTCTCTATCCCTCTCAAGCCTCTATCGCTCTCAGGTCTCAATTTCTACCACACTACCTAGACTAATTTCTCTCACTCCTCTCACCTCTCTCTCTATCTCAAGTCTCACTCCCTTTGTCTCTATGGAAGGTGAATATTTCAAAACAACACATTTTGTGCTCTCCAAATTTGGCAAGCACCAAATGTATTTTACCTTGAAACAGTAAAATAAGGGTTGAAACTGTGATTCAAGCCCACATGCTTCTGTATTTGTCTAGTTCAGTGCTTTATCTGATTCAAAAACACCTTTTTTTATGTAGTTGAATCCATGTTGTACCAATCTATTCTTGATACATCGCCCTTTTACCACAAATTTGCATGCTAGAAAATGTAGAAGAAGACATTTTGAAGTTTCTACATCATTTTAAATTATCTCAAGTAATATATTCATTTTGGTAATATCAAAAAAATTATATTTAGTATATTTCTTTTTTTTTTAAATATAAACTAAATTCCTTTAATGATTTTATTAATCATAACAATTGGACATAGAATTCAACATTGAATTAGATGGGAGTTACATTAAAAAGCTTAATTTTTATGAGGTTGAAGAACAAAAAAATGAAAAACATGACATTTACTTAACACAAATTTACTTAACACAAATTTACTTATGAATTATATTTGCATTGCTTATAGTACTCCACTTCCAGCATGGCTAGTGGAATTCACTCTATTTCATTTTAGGTAGATGTTTATATTGAGTTTTTTTGTTTTGTTTTCAAAATTTTAGACCATTCATTTGATGATTTTATTAATCTTCATTGTTACACATAGAATTCAACATTAAATAAGATGGATGTCTACATGTAAAAGTTTAACTTTTAGGAGCTTGAAGATATATAATGGAAAATATGGCATAAGAGATTCAAATTCATTATTAATGATGGTTGTGGGAAATATTTTATTTTCAACTAATTTGGAAAACCTAATAGCTTTCATAAATGTTAATGCAAGTTTCCATTTTTTTTTGTTCCATATCACCTTCATCAGATGTGCTTAGATAAATTCAAGTGAGTTGACATAGTTGTTAATGCAAGTTTCCATTCATTCATACCATTTACCTTTCAAATAAATAAAAAAAGGGGAAATATTGTGCAATTGAGAATGCTTATTGTCTTTCTAAGTTACCTCATTACCAAAGAAATAGTGAATAATTATAAGATATAGCATCACAAATCCTTATTTGAATTCATCTTCTTCGTGGCTCCATTGACAATCACAATGTAGTTTTGAGAAAAATAAACACAAGATTCTCTAGTTTTCATTTAGGTGGCAACAACTTATACCCTAGGTTTGTGATGCAGAGAAGAGAGAGAAAACCTTCAACAATCACAATTAGATCAGTTTCAAAAAATATTCAATCTCAAAAACCTCAATTCAATTCTCAACTGACCAATTCACATTCACTTCCTTGTAGCATTCACAATAGAGAAAATTGTTCATATCTTCTCAAAGACAACTCAAACTCACAAACCCTTGACATTTTCAGACACCCATTAAGTCCTTCAAAAACATATGTCAAAAAGACAATAGGTCACTTTGGACCAACATCACCAAAACAGTGCTGCTATGCTGCCCCAATAGGCCAATTAGGCCACTTTTACAAAGCATCATACCTTCAAACACTTTTCTAGTCTCAATTCTCTTTTGACTGACCTTCACCAACCTACAAAACTTCAGATTCAACAAATTTATTCACTCAAACCCTCTCTAATGCATCTAAACACTAAACCCTTGCTTTAGGCCTTTCTATGCTTGAAACAAGGAGGGTTTATTGAAAATCAACATTCCAGACCTCTAGCCACTTTGCCAACTCTTCAAACACACTCAAATTTGTCTACCCATGCTAAAAAATTAACTCCCTTCCTCTACCATTTTTATTTCACCAAACTCCCATTCTAAACCACCATTTTGAAGCCAAAATTCACACAAATACCCTTGGGGCAGCATCAAAAATCCATCATATCCTACTCCTTGTTCAAAATCCCTACTCTAACATCTAACCCTATAGATATGTAATCAGTGGTATGGATATGTTTGAAAATTTATGCATTACTCACTTTTCTTGCATATGGAGGTAGATGTATGTATGAAAAATGTTCTAGCATAGACATGTTTGATTATTCCAAACAGCTCGTTGCCTTCTTTCATAAAATGCTTTAGTGTGTTTCATATTTAATGCAATGTAATGAGTGATATCAATATGTTTCATAAAATGCATTACTTACTTTTGTTCTGTTTGTTTTTGGTTCTATGTGTTTTTGTGAACATGTAACATTCAATGTCATGCCAAGGAAATGATTGAACCCTCTAACACTGGAAGAACATGCAATTAAAAATGAAAGGAGAAGAGAATCAAAAAATTTAGCTCGTGAAGCAAAGGAATTGCAGCCCATACAACCAGAAATTCCCGTGCGATCTAAGAGAGATGTCAAATTAGCAAAACAAAGGGCACGAATGAGGAAAGTTCATGGAAGGACAAGAATGGATACCAAAGCTGGGGGCACATCATCAACCATAGGTGAAGCTCAATGCACATCTCCAGTTGAAGACACATCGGCAACAACATGTGGTTTTCCAAGTACATCGAAAACCACATCTCCAATTGAAGACACACCATCAACAACATTGTGTTTCGAAAGTACATCAGCAAACACATCTCTATTTGAAGGCACTCCATAAACGACATCTCAAGTTGGAGGTACAACATCATTTACATGTCAATCTCAAGGTATGTCATCAATTGCACCTCTGATTGAAGGTATGTGATCTATCCTCGATGTTGTTGACCTTCCTAATGTTGACACAAATTTACATTTGAGAACTCCTCCTAGAGTTTTGCATTATAGAAAACCTACATTTTTTATTGATATTGATTCCAATGTTTTGAAATGGATGCCTAATAAGATTCCAAAACATACATGACAAAGATATGCACAGAGGATATGGAGTTTATTTTTTGTGAAGCTAAGTGAGGGTGGAAGATGCCAACTATTTGTTGAAATGATGATGCAACTCAAATTTAGGCCCACCATGAAGGCTCTTGGGATAAGAGTTTTGAATGACTCAAGTGAAAATTCCATTTTAAATAACCTGATGAGTGCATACGAGAGCATGGATTCTACCTCAGGCACGAAGGATAGTTGTGCCACACGACGTGTGATGACAACAACACTCTTAAGTAGTCAAACATGGAGCAAGGTGAACCTTACAAAGGCAAGTAAGTCTTTGAAAATAAGTATATAATCTCTAATGAGATCCAAAGGAAGGTGCGAATGAGTGGAGGATCCAAATAGCAATGAGTTATGGGTATTCTTAGGTAGAGTGCCATTGAAAGATAAAAGAATTGCTCAAGGCTTGAGATCTTTAATAGTGAATTATTGGAAGGATAACACAAGGACCTCTCCTAATCAAAGAGATGTTGTAAGAAGGATAATTGGTAGTAAAATCCATGAGCCACATCCAAACCATTATTTGGATAGCACTCAAACCCAATTTTTTGTTGATTTTGTACGTAAGTTTCCTAAAATTAAAATATGTCAAAGGTATTTTGAAATGCTAAAGCATTTTTATGTCAAAACAATTCACACACACACTACTTGTTGTTGTAGAGTTCATATTGAGTTTTCTAACCATTATGATTTTTATCGACGTATATGTGTAGAAGTGCATACTAACAATGTTTTGCAGGAATGTAATGTAAGGCCTCCGCCTAAATCCTCAAGGGAATTTTTATCTTCCATTTTATGTGAAAGAGAGGATGGTCAAACTTTTTACAACAAGTCATGTTTGGATGGCACATGTGATCATTGTGGTGGCATGCAACATTTACCAATTTTCCAACACATGGCTAGTACACACACAATTGGAGACAAAATTGTGAAATTTGGAAAATATAAGATAGTGGCATACAATCTAAAAGATGGGAAAGAAGCAAAGAAGAGTGAATTGGTCAGTGATAAGATTCTAATGTATCAGTTTATGGGAATTTTCCATGATCAGGTGGTGTATGAGTATGCAAGGCATACACACAGAGCTCAATGGTTGAACTCATAGTTCAAGTTATGCAAGGACACGTTTCCACTTTGTAGGATCATTTCAGTTGTTGACTTCACTGAGAACTACACACTACAACCACATAATGAGGTGCAATCACAGTACTACAACTCCACGCAGGTTGCTATATTTGTGCATATAACAGTCATTCATGCAAATGATAGTATAGAGGAAAATAGGAAAATATTGAGGTAATCACTTTTACATCAGTGATTATTGCACACATTCTACAGAGTTTGTGCAAGGTTGCTTTCATATGTTCCTTGTTGATCTGACTAGCAGGGGCATATCATTCAAGTAGCATATCATATGGCTAGATAATTGTTCATCGTAATTCAAGAACGCCAGAATATTTTATTGGTTGAGCGGGATGCATAGGATCAATGGTGTTTATCATATGTGGATGTTCTTAGAAGCTAGGCATGGAAAGGGGGAGCATGATGGAGCAGGTGCATGTATCAAAAGAGTCCTAGCACAAGAAGAGTTAAAGTACATAGACAGTGTAAAGTTGGCAAATGCAAGATGAATTGTCTAGTGGTGCAATCATGTAATGGGTCCAAGTAGTGAAGGTAATCCTTTAGTTCATAGATTTTTTAATTTAATAGATGATACTATCATTTCGAAATATGAGGAGGGTGATCCCATAATACTGGTTTACAGTTTTTGGGTAAACTGGACATTGAACTTTTTTTTTTAACTAAATCTTCACTTTCGGCCTCTTATAGTGGCTAAACTATGAAGAATTTGAAGATGAAACAAACTAGTGATTTGTGAAGTTTTGTCTATAGATTCTAAATATTATTTTTTCAAAAAAATTGGAATTAGGTTGCATTTTTTTTCATCTCCTTCGAAAATTAGTTTTTATGAGTAAACAACATTTTTAAGGAGTGATGCTCACCGTATACAACATAAAAAATTTGTATGAAGGATAAAATTCTATTTTTTTTTAATTTAGATTTGTAACTATGATATATAACCAGTTCATTTGGTTTCACAGTGTTTTATTAAATATTTTTTCCTTAATCAAGTTTCAAAGTCAAACCAATTACAATTCAAACATTGGCGGACTTTATACAACATAAAAAAATTTGTATGTATCGAAATTCAAAAAAAAAATTAATGGATCAAGGACATCAATACCCAAGCTAAACATATTTTTCAAAATTTTATTTTGATAATCTACTATTTTTTCCACATGTGAAGAACAAAGAGCTTGATTTTCAGTGAAAAACTTACATTCACAAGAAATACAAAATAAATATAATAATAAAATTTAATTTAATTAAAATTATAGTTTTTTGGAAGCTTATAATAAGGACTACATACTTACAAAAAATAAATTTTAAATGAACTCATTTGATCCCCCAAAAGGTAAATCAAAAGTGGTATTTTATCAGCATTTGGATAGGTGTAAATGAAACTCCGTTATAGGTATGGTTTAAAACTAGCGGGGTTCTATCCAAGGGGGCTTGGTCTAAGGTGGTTTGATCAAACCCTCTTCAATTGGAATACTTCAAATGGAACTTTTCAAGGCTTAAATCATTATATTTTCTAAAAATATGTGATTTCAGAAAAAATCAAGATCTCTTAGTAAGTGTAAACCACTATTGTGGAAGCACCCAAAATTGGTGTACACTAACAGGATCAAGCGAGCTACACTCTTTTAGAAGCTCAAATGTAGGTACATGGACTATCCATACACGAAAGATGGCATTTTTTTCTTTTGCATGTACACTTCAAGCATGGACTGATTGTGAGTCAACAAAGTGGGTTGATTAATGGTCTATAAGAAGTCTAACCCCACTTGACACTTAGCAGCTCCCAATAGCTCTACAAATCATGGAGATGCAATCATTCATTGACTTTGACCATTTATCAGACCTACTAGAACTAGGTAATATCTCTTACTTATAGGTTTTATTATGATGTTCAGTAAATACATCTAACAAGATGAACATATCAATGCAGGGAATGTATATGCGGTGATCGCAGATGAAGACAATGAAGAGGGTATAGATTATTACCTATGTCATTGTATCGAGGCCAAAAAGAAATTGGAGGCCCCAGTTATAGATGGAGAAAACATAGAATACCCTACAGGTTCGGTGGTTGTTACTAGAACATGGCTTAGAAGGTACCCAATTAAGAATGTTGTAGTTTGGTTGTTTGAGGACATCGGCACGCATCAAAAGATTATTCACTACTCCAACCTTGTCATCACCACCAATGTTCATTTGATCAAATATAACGGCAAACCTGCGAATAAGAACATGTGGAAAGTGCGTGAGTCTGAGCACAAGGCAATACTTGACACAATAAAGAGTAGAGTAGACCCGAATGGTTCCCTGGATTGATTGGTAAGTATGCACATTGAATTTGTAAATTCATGTTATTGATCATTTCTTGCTTTAAAGCATTTAAGTTCGATTGTATAAGGGTTTGTAAAATTGCATTAATGTAGATATGCAAAATGATGGTTATATGTTGCTCTCTATTTGGTGCAGGGGCACCAAGCTTCAATGTTTGCAATTAGGGTGATGAAGTATTTTTTTGGATTGGATAAGGTAATATAGACCATTTATTGATGTAATAAGTCTATTTTAGTGGTTATTAGTGGGTTATAATGTTTTAGTTGCAAATTTTCTAAATTAGTGCAAAGTTTCATTTTTCAAATTTTGAAGTGAAAGAAATGCATAGTGGGGAAGATGAACGATTAGGGAAGGCCAAAGGTCACTTGTGCCATTGGTTTTCAATCAATTCTTGATTAAGGGGGTTTAATATATGTATGTGAATCTCAAATGAAGGAGTGTGTTGAGAAGAGTGGAAGATTTTGTACAAGCATTGATCAATAAAGCTTTGTTTTCTTTGTAAATATGAGTTTATTTTTCTCTTTTTTAATGTTGTAGCAGACAATTTCATGAGGCCGTACTGAAGGGAATTGAATAAAAGTGTATTTATTTTGGTAGAGGGATGTGTTAGCCACATTTTTATTTTTGTGGCATTGAAATCCATCTTCTTTTGAGCTTTTAGGGTGGATTTTACTGTAGGCGGGTCTAGAAGTCTAAATTTCAAGTTTTGAGGTCATCAAGTGATTTAATGGCTCATTCCACCTAATTTATATACTATAGCTTGGTGGAATGAATCCATTAGGCTGGGAATAGGTTAGAATATGATTCTTGGAGCAGGGGAGATCATTTTGGAGTCATGGCATGTAGCCTTGGGTGTGAAAATGTGTAATTTTGAGTGAATTTGAGTGGTTTTAGAGTGTGAATGGATAGCCTTTGGGGAAGTCATTTGTGTGAATATTTTGAGCATGTATAGACATCATATGGTATGTTTGGGCTGTTGGATGTGAGAGTTAAGTGTGGAAAGAGTGATTTTCAATAAGGCCCTTTGGAAAACCTAGGTTTGGTGGCTTGAGAGTGAGGATTTAGTGGATTGGTAGCTTGGTGAGAAGTTGGAGCTCTGAAAATTGTGAAATCTTAAGTTTGGTAACCTATTTCATGACTTTCCATGGCGTTTGACTTGATTTCAGGTGTTTGGGAAGGTTTCTCTTTGGAAAAGAGGCCTAATTGGCTTAGTTGCCCCTACAGTAGAGTAGGATTTTGGAGAATTTATTTCAAAGGAGTCTATGCTAAATTTGAGATATTTTTAAGGGAATGAAAAAGGGTATCTGAATCTATTGGTATAGTCTAGAGAAGTTTTCTTGACCTGGAGTTATGTTTGACAGTCCCTTGGAAGAGGGCTACTAGCGAGTGAAGGCTTAGAGTGATTTTGTTGCTAAGAATGATTCTATGTGATTTGAGAGTGGTTTAGTTAAGTTTGAATGAGGATTTTAATCTTGTTAGATGCCTCTTTAAGTGCATGAAAGTGTTTGAAACCTTAAATGAAAGTTTGGGTTTTTTTAAGGCCTAGTTCCTTGTTGAGTTTTGTGAGTGCTTGGAGAACCAGTCAATGAGTCAAGTTTATGATCTTGGTACTGATCTATTTTTTTGTACATGTGGCCAACCTAGCTCTACATCACTATTTACCACCAATTACAAACACAATTTCATCTAGCTCAAAACAAAAAATTTCCCTTACAACTCTTTTTCATCAACTCTTCACTATTTCAACGTAGTTTCCTTGTAGGTCTCCAACTTGATGTGTTGACAAATATCTTTTAGAGAAGTTTTTATCTTCACAAGACCTTCACCTTTTTAGACCCCCATTAGGCCCTCACAAAACAAGACTCGAAACCTCAATAGGTCACTTCGGAACAACTCCACTTAAACTGAGTTTCAATGCTACAACTCACTTTTACAAAGGGACACTCTTTCTAACTTGCTTCCAATCCAAAATTCCACTAGATAGATCTTAAAATGCCTCCACAATCACAAAATATTCAATCTTTGATCCAAAACTTGCCTTCTAGAGTCCCATTCCATGAAAGTCTCATTTTTCACACAAAAGACAAGTGTTTATTGAAAAACCCATCTCCAGGCCTCTTGTGACCTTATCACCACTTCAAACACCCTTGTTTAAGCCTGCACATGCTTAATAATCCTTAATATTATGCTTCCCCGAAACTTCACCCACTTTTACTCTCTAAAACCTCAATTTTCCATTAAAAAATGCACTTCTCTCAACTAGGGCTTCATGCCCAAACATACACATGATCTTTGCAGTCCTTGCAATCCTTCAAACACATCAAGCACCACCAGATCTCACTAAAACCAACTAGTTCTAGCCTTCTTCAAAACAAATTCTTCAATCTACTACTTCAACCCATGCCTTTTAGGCCTAAATTCATACATTATATACTTGCTTGTCATTTGAATTGTCATTAATGAAATTATATATTAACTTATATGCTTATCTTATTTTCCTCTTGTAGGAAACACCTAGAGTGAGCGAGGTCCAACGCTACCTAGACTTTGGAGATGCAATGGTAGATAAGGGAAAGGTAATTCAACTCAAATTCGATTGAAATAAGATTTTTAAGATCTTATAGTGATTATACATACGTCGACATAGATTTGTAGTTTCATATACTTGTCATTTTTATATACAAGTGGTTATGAGCTACACATCCTCATTGAAAAGTGTTACAATGCGTGAAGGAGTAGGTGTTGGAACACTTGAAGGAGTAGGTTTTGAAACACCTCAAGGAGGAGGTGTCGAAACACCTGAAGGAGATAAAGAAAAAGAGATAACTAAAGAGGTATGTGTTTATTTTATTTTGTGTTTGGTAAATATGTTCCTATTAGTGACAATTGTATGCTAACTTGTATCAATTTGATGTTATTGTTCACATACAATACATTGAAAAAGTTGGTACGATTGGTTCTTTAAGAGGGGCATATTTTAGGACTCCTAGCGGTTTGAAAAGACATATATATGAGGTAATCAAGATTTCAATTTTAGAGTTCAATTATAATTCAATGTATATTGATTTTGAAGTTAAGTATTTGATTTTAAATTATATAATATAACTAATCTCAATTGTGGTTTGAATTTTTCTTGTGTTATTACCTTCAGAGCCAAAGAGTGCTTCAAAGAGGCTCCATTTTGATGATCCACCAATAGTTTAGGATGAGATATACATTTTGGCATGTATATTTTGAATAGATATCGAGATGGCATATGCCACATTTTGTAAAAAATTGTTTGAGTTGGCATTGATGTCATTTTTGTATATGGACATACACTTGATTATTGGATAATTTGATTTATAGAAGTTGAGAATCGAAATAATTTGTTTGTCATGTGCATGTTTAAACTATTCAAAAATTCAATCTTGAGAAATGGTTTAATATCAATGTACAATAGCATAAAAAATAATGGTTATATTATATAGTTCACAATAAAAAATAATGAATAATGGTAAAATTATATCATATATTGCTTAGTTATATTATGGTTAAATTATATAGTTTAAACAAATTTGAAGACAAGAACAATGGTAAAGTTTAACATTTTAAATTTAAAGTTTAAATGCATAAATTCCATTATCTCACACTACATATTTCATATTGCATTATCATTACATATTAAAATTCAAAAAATATCATAGTTTTATGTTGATAAACATGCCAAAGTGATGCAAAGCAAGGTGGCAAACTCTCAACAAACCAACTACCCTTTAGTCTTCCTTCCAGACACGAAACACCATTGGACAGTCATGACCAAGGTACATAAGCACTAAATCAACAATCATTTTCCAATGAAACACTCACCAACACTCCAAAAGTCAATACCCTCACTTTTGACAAGTTTCAAGGGGGGTTTATTGAAAACCTCACCTCTAGACCTTTCCTCATTGTTTCAATGCCTCCAAAACCTTCAAATATGTCTTCCATTGCTTAATTAACTCTTACAAAGTGTTGCCCCAAGTTTTTTCCATCACTACCTACTCTTAACCTCCAAATTTCACTCAAAACACATATTCTTGACAACTAGGCATCATGCCCAAACCCCCAAATGGTCACCCCTACTCATGAAATCACACACACATGCCCCCTACACCTAATTATGCCATTCCACTAAGTTATAGTAGAATAAAATGGGTGGAAAAGACATTTGGTGGAGATTTCCACAATGTCCCTGTGGAAAAAGCATGAATTTGGGCTTAGGAGACATAGCTTGAAGTAGCAGATTAAAGAAATAGTTTGGAAGAAGATTAGAACCTGGTTATTTTAGTGTTATTAGGTGGATTTTTGATGTTACAGAAGGTCTACAAAGGCAGGGTAGGTCATTTGGATGTTTGGGCTTGAAGCCCTAGTTGAACAAAGAGTGAAAATGGGTGAAATTGAGAGGTTTTAAGAAGGAAATGTGTGAGAACTTTAGGGGAAGTATAATTTGAAGTTAAATTAAGTTTCTGTAGGGTGAAATAAGAGTGTTTGAAAATATTTTGAGGTTCAATGAGATCTGGAGATGGGTTTTTCAATGAACCCCTACTTATTTGGTAAAAAATGAGGGTTTCATGAAAGAGGGTTTTAGCAAGAAAGTTTTGACTCAGTGGTTGAATAATTTGTGGTTTTGGATGCATTTTGAGGATTTTCCAATGGTATTTTGAGTGGGTAGCAAGATTGAAGGAGAGTTCCTTTGTTGAAGTGGGCTAATTGGAGCCCCTTTTTTGAGCGTTCAAGGTCAGTTTGATAGTATGGTTCCAAAGTAAGTACATGTGATTCTATGATATGTTTAAAAGTTCCCTAATGGGTTCCAAAAATGGTAGTTTTTTGTGGCTTTGAGTGGTCTCTTGAAAATTATGAGAGGAAAGCCTAGGTTGCGCACCTACAAGACTGAACAATGAAATTGAGAAGAGTCACCCTTGTTAGGGTTTGAAGGTTGGAAGTTTGATTTATTCAAGTGAATTTGGGTTTGGATAGTTGTGTGCCTCCATTTCATTGCATCACAAAGGACCTTATTCATGACCAAAAACATTAAGACACCCTAAGCACTAACTAGTGCAGGGCACCAAGAGCATTTTATAGAAATGTTGACAATTGAGGAGTTTTGGTTGTTTAGGGGTATTTGAGTATTTTTATTCAAACAATAAGGTCATTTAGAACATTTTATGATTTAAGGATTCCTTTTATAGGTATTTAGGTGGTTTGAAGGTCTAAGTTGCAAAATATTGCAAAAATTGCAAAATTGTGTAAAAGTTGTCAAAATTACAACTTATTGTCAAATGGTGGAAGTTCAAGAGTCATCTTGTTGTAGTTCATGGGGAAAGCAGTTGGAATTTTTTTATTCATATTTATGCATGGTCCTCTTTCGCACCGAACATGCAGAATCACTCTGAGCTACATTCAACCGAAAAAATCCCTTAAGAATCCAAAGTGCAAAATGGTTGCAAACTTCAACATGTTTGTATTCAGACACCATGATGCTTATAAAATTCTCGTATGATCCTATGAGATCATGTTTGGCCCTTCTACAATAACCTCTCTCATTTTTTGCTATCTCAAAGGCCTTATCCCATGGTGGTGAATTCTCACTTGGGGAAAAAGTTGTCAAATGCAAGTAGTTGAAAGTTGCAAAGTGGTGCAACTTTCATTCAGCAACTCATGTGACCAAACAAAATGTTTGGACATGTCTGATTGGGTACGTTTACATTAGGCATGGTCCTCTTTCAAACCAAAACATGTGGAATCTCTCGGAGCTACATTCATTCGGAAAAATCCCTTAAGAGTTCAAAGTGCAAAATGGCTGGAAACTTCATCATGCTCGTATTCGGACACCGTGATGCTTAGAAATTTCTCGTCTAATCCTATGATATTTCATTGGTCCCCTCTACAATAACCTCTCTTGGTTTTCGCTATCTCGAAGGCCTTTTCTTGTGGTGGCAAATTCTCGCTTGGGGAAAAAGTTGCTAAATGCAAGAACTTGAAAGTTGCAAAGTAGTGCAAATTTCATTCTACAACTCATGTGACCAAACAGACTATTCTGACACGTCTAAGTGGGTAGTTTTATGCTAGGCATGGTCCTCTTTCACACTGAAACATGCGGAATCACTCTGAGCTACATTTAGCCAGCAAAATCCCTTAAGAGTCCAAAGTGCAAAATGGCTATAAACTTCAGCATGCTCGTATTCGAACACCGTGATGCTTAGAAACTTCTTGTCTAAGCCTATGGTATCACATTGGGCCCCTCTATAATAACATCTCTTGATGTTTGCTATCTTAGAGGCCTTTTCTTGTGGTGGTGAATTCTCACTTAGGGAAAAAGTTATCAAATGCAAATAGTTGAAAGTTGCAAAGTGATGCAACTTTTGTTCTACAACTCATGTAACCAAACAGACTATTTTGACGCATCCAGGTGGGTACATTTACACTAGGAATAGTTCTCTTTTGCACCAAAACACGCAGAATCACTCCGAGCTACATTCAACCGACAAAATCCCTTAAGAGTCTAAAGTGAAAACTAGCTACAAACTTCAACATGCTCATATTCGGACATCGTGATGCTTAGAAAATTCTCATCTGATCCTATGGGATCACATTGGGCACTTCTACAATAACCTCTCTCAAATTTTCTATCTCGGAGGCCTTTTCCCGTGGTTATGAATTCCTGCTTGGGGAAAAAGTTATCAAATGCAAGTAGTTGAAAGTTGCAAAGTGGTGCAACTTTTTTTATGTAACTTGTGTGACCAAACAGACTGTTCTGACATGTTTAGGTGGGTAAGTTTACACTAGGCATGGTCCTCTTTTGCACCGAAACACATAGAATCGCTCTGAGCTACATTCAACCGACAAAATCCCTTAAGAGTCCAAACTGCAAAATGGTTGCAAACTTCAGCATGCTCATATTTGGACATCATGATTCTTAGAAAATTCTCGTCTGAGCCTATGGGATCACATTGGGCCCCTCTACAATAATCTCTCTCTGTTTTTTTTATCTCAGAGTCCTTTTCCTATGGTGGTGAATTCCCACTTGTGGAAAAAGTTGTCAAATGCAAGTAGTTGAAAGTTGCAAATTGGTGCAACTTTCATTCTGCAACTCATGTGACCAAATAGACTGTTGTGACATATTTGGGTGGGTAATTTTATGCTAGGAATGGTCCTCTTTCACACCAAAACATGCAGAATTGCTTTGAGCTACATTCAACCGGTAGAATCCCTTAAGAGTCTAAAGTGAAAAATGGCTGCAAACTTCAACATTCTTGTATTCAAACACCATGATGCTTAGAAACTTCTTTTTTGATCCTATGGGATCGATTTGGGCCCCTCTACAATAACCTCTCTCTATTTTTTCTATTTCAGAGGCCTTTTCCCATGGAGGCGAATTCTCACTTGGGGAAAATGTGGTAAAATGCAAGTAGTTCAGTGTGTAAAAATGACTTTTTAGCCATTCCACCCATTATATCCTACTGTAACTCAATGAAATGGAATAATTAGGGTTATGGAACATATGTGCATGGTTTCTAGAGAAGGAGAGGTTAGTTGAGTGGTTTGGTGTGATGCCCTGGTTTGCAATTTGATGAGTTTTGGTGAAATTGAGTGGTTTAATAGTGGAAATGGTTGAAATCCTTTGGTTAGTAGTTTGTAAGGGACTTTTAAGCATGTGTAGGTTCTTTTAAGCATTTTTGATGATTTGTAAAGGTGTTATGAGTTGTGGGAATAGGATTTTCAATAAACCCAGCCTAAACTTGCTAAAAATGAAGATTTTGTAAGAATGGGTTTTGTATGAAAAATGATAGAAACCAAGGGAGGTCTTGCAACCATGCAACATAATTCCACACAAAAACTAAAACTTTCAAGTGATAAGTTCTCAAATACTCTTTATCTCAACAATCCTTCTTTATGCCTTGTAGCATGTCAACTCACTCAATCAGTATATATCCTTGGTGTTGTCCTTTCAAATTAGCACCATCAAGGTACTCAACAACATACCACACCCACTCAATAGGTTACTTTGATACAACTCTCTCAAATCAGGCTTTTAACACCAACTAGGCCTCAAATTAGGTCACTTTTACAAAGGGAGTCTACCTTAAACTTTCCATTTCACTCAAAATTCAATTGGGAAACTCTTTATAGGTTACCAAACCAAAGATTCCACATTTTTTTCTCAGACATCCACCCTCCAAGATACCTAAACTCAAAACCCTCTTTTATAGCCAAAAATCAAGGGTTTTAATGGAAATCACATTTCTAGACCTCAATAAAACTTTCCACCACCTCAAACCAGTCTAAACACCTCTGCACATACTCAATTTAACAAGAAACAATGCTTCCCCAACCTATTTCACTCATTACCATATCAAAACCTCTCTTTTCCACTTGGAAAACACAATTTTCCACTCTAGGGCTTCATGCCCAACAAATTTTCAGGCCTCCCCTGCACTCTCTCAACATTCTCTCACTTGTTTATTGATGTTGTAGTCCCATTCCACAAGTTACAAGATCCACAAAAAGTGGAATGGGTTGAGTTTAAATTTTAAAGGCTACAAACCCTTAAAATAGGGTATAAAACCAGTCACAGAGAATTTTCTCAAACTTACACCAAATCCACTATTGGAGGCTCAAGTCAAATGTAATAAGTGGAAAAATCACACCTTAAAATTAATTCAAAATATATTTAGAACATTATGTAGTTGTACAGGCCGTACAGTCACTGCAAACTCAAAAAATATAGAAAAAGTGGAGAAAAACAAAGTATTATTAATGTTCCAATCTTCCAAATCTTCAAAAATCTAACTTACATTGATGGTTTCCACCTTATTTATGATTTTTCCCTCCAAAATAACTGCCCTAATGCCTACAACTGCCTTTTGAAATGCTATGACCGTTTTCCTTCTCTAAAAGTGCAATTTTGCAACTTTTTAGCAACTTTACATCTTTTTTCAATATTTTGCACTTTTTGCAAACTTGACCTTCTAAACACCTAGCTATCAACTAAAATGATGCATTACAATATAAAATTGTCTCATTGACCTTATTTTATAAAAATTACCTCAAAACCTAAAGCCTACTCCTTAAAACCTTGAATTGACAACTTCTATTCAATGGTGCTCCTACACCAAAAAATGTGGTAGTATAGAAAAGGCAGTGAACTCTTTGAAAAAATGCTTCAAAAAAATGAGGTCCCATGGTGATGGAATTCCATGACAATCAAAAACAATTTGATTTTGATGGCATTCCATCACCTTGAGACCACATTTATTTGAGGAATCTTTTCAAATAGTTCACTCCCTTGTCTATGGATTGTCATGGCATTCCATCACCACATTTATTTGATGCATTTTTTCAAACAGTTCACTGAATTGTCTATGCTATTTCTTACTATTATGATTTTGATATATTTTTTCCAACCATCCATAGCTTGTTTGAAAGCACTTTTTTTAGGCTTTTAGCCATAGCAACAAGGCAGTGAACTGTTTGACAAGATGCTTTGGTATAAATGTATGAAAAATGTGGTAACATAGACAAGGCAGTGAACTATTTGAAAAAATGCCTCAAAGAAATCTGGTCTCATAGAATACCATGATAAGAAAATGCAATTGGTAGTTGCTCCTAGTTATTAGTTATGCAACAATGTGAAGTAATTACATAACTGCTTAGGTTGACTTTGTAGAAACTATATTGTAATTGAAATTTTGTCATCTATCAACATCTAGTTATTAGATATGCAATGTGAAGTAATGCTTTGACTTTGAAAGATGTGCAATGCAATGTGATGAACGATTTGAATATAAACTACAAAAATCTATTTTTTACAATTCATTAGTAAAAATATTTATTTTATTTTCTCTCTATATCTATATATGCTATGGAAATACCTTTCAATTTCAAAAAAAATAGTTTTTATCTCTTTCTACAATATTTTACATTTTTCTAAATATGATTTTTTCCCAATTTTTTTAAAAATTCTTATACTTTTGGTTTGTCGATTTTTTCCCCAAAAGATTTTGTTTTGCTATGCATTGGAAGCATGAAGCATAAATGTGAATACATGCAATATACATGAAGTATACATGTGAATAAGTGAAGCATACATGTGAATAAGCGAGGAACAAGTAATTAAAGCATTCCAAAGGATACAAACCACTAGGAATGGAGCTTATTTACACAATACGCTTTAGATGGGGCTTATTGAGCAATCAATAGTAATTAATTAAGCATTAGATGTAAAAAAAATCCATGCCTACAACACTCAAGCATACAATTTACACGATACGCATGATATCATCATTCAAGAATGGCAATAGAAAAATAAGATTTTCTTTTATCAAAAATTTGTAAGGTTGTACAATGCTATGTATTGATAATTAAGTATATACAATATATCCAAAAAATCCATACAGGCTTAGTACAAAGGAGCCATATGGACATAAAATTCCACGTATATATCTCGATAGAAAAAATAAAATGTGTTAAATGCCACATAGGCATACAACAAATGACCCTAATACATAGTCATTTCCCTCCAGGGGAAGGAAATAGATCTTGTGTTGCCTTCAAAATTCGACTGGATGGAGTGACTGTTGGTTCTCTTGTCTTTCGAACATGCTTGCTAATCCTCCTCTCTTCACTCTGGACCTTCAACTGATACAATAAAAAGTAGAGATGTTAATACATAGAAATTGAATTGTGGAATGACATATAACAAAATATAATCACTTACTACATACATATAGTCATCACGCACATTTACAGCATTACCACGTCCACGATTTGGAGTGACAACCACCTGTAGCAACCATCAAGATAGAAACTAAACTACATAAAATTATCATGAAAATTTTCTATAATATACCATAAAAGAGTAAATATAATGTCAAATCAACTAATTTGTTGCATACCTCTCTCAATGGATCAGAATTGGCTATTGTTGCAACAACTTCAAGGTCCATCGTGCCACCAACATCACCAAGGTTGTCTAATGTCATCAACTGCAAATGAAACAACATATCTAACATCAATATAAAGAATTTTAGGTAGTCCATTTATAACTATCATAAATGAAAGAGTAAATGGTTGGCCTCAGTTGACACTATAATATAGTGCTTATAGACCACATAATGGTGAAAGTACTAAGTCCACTAGGATAGTCCAAACTCTTGCAAATGCCAAAGTTTAGTGCTCATTGAGATTTGTATTGCATATGTTGATGAACTAATGTTAATGAGGGAATGTTGTCAACATAGTGATAATGCCACAATGAAGTTCACATGAATGAAGTGAGAGTTACTATGTTACTAGTAGCTTTCAAAGGGATAATGGAACATACGATGAATTACAACGTGTCTAGGGTTTTACTATAGCACATGAAGTTGGTTGTTGAGGTGTGCAATAGTAATGGAGAAGACAACTTTGGTCAATACTGAGTGGAAGAAAATTTATTTCTTCTAACGCTGTATAGGATAAAATTTGGATGGAGGTGTTATAACATAGATGGGATAAAGAGACAAGACCAATGAAGGATAATGGAACATATGGTGAAATAATAGAGGGTATAATGGGATGGGAGTCGAATGTGATAATGGAATATGGGATGGACTAGAATAGATTAATGGGATGGGCCAAGATGGGATAACAAAATATAGTGTAAACTATTAGAGGTTAATGGGATGGGATTAGGAGGGAATAAAGGAACATAGTGTGAATTAGGGAAAGATAATGGGACAAGAACAAGAGGGGATAATGGAACATAAGGTGAAATAAGAGAGGGTAATGGGATGAGAATAGAAGGATTAATGAAACATAGGATGGACTATTATAGATTGATGGGATGGGCTAGGATGGGATAAAAAAATATAGGGTGGACAATTAGAGGTTCATAAGATGTGATTAGTAGGGAACAATGCAACATAGGGTGGAACATAGGGGATCATGGAACATCTAGGGTGAAATAATAATGGGTACAATAAGACAGGAGTAGAAGGGCATAATGACACATAGCATGGATTAGAAGATATTAGTGGGATGGGCTAGGAGGAGATCATGGAAAATAGGGTGAACTATTAAATGTTAATGGGATGGGATTATGAAGGAATAAAGGAACAAAAAGTGAATTAGGAGAAGATAATGTGACACGATCAAGGAATAAAAATGCAATGTTTATGTTTCTCATCAATTTTTTAGATTTGTATACACAAAATTATGAAAAATAGCTAACATTGTTTTACAACACCATTAATTAATAAAGGCTACCTAAGTGAAAGTTGTTTGAGGAAATGAATTGATATGTGTAGAGGTCGAAGGTCCACCAAGAAACTATTTGAAATCCAAAGCATGTTATGAGACAAACATTCAAATATAACATTCAACTGTTCAAATGCAATAATAATATCTTTAATACTAGTTGCATACTTGTGGACTCATCGTCGAGAATGAATAAGGGTCTATAGGAATGGAGCATGTCTCGTGAATAGTCCAACCTTGAAATTTCATCATATCGAAATTCTACTAATTTATTTATTCTTAAATTTCAAAATATAATTTAATAAACAACATTAAATGAACTTGTTGAATTTTACATGAGTTTCAATGCCAAATGTATAATTCAACAAATCATTTGTGAAAGCCATCACCTCTGCAACTAATATAGGATGTCTAGCTGCATCATGAGCACTCTGATAATCATACGTGCAAATAGCACCACAAGTGTCACAATGGTGGGGTGGAGCTCAGGGTCTACACATCTCCTCCACATTATGCTCTACTAGAGGCCTCACACACTGTAAAATGGTCTAGGTGAGTGAGTCAATCAACTCCAGTGTGTCCACCTCTACACTACAGTTAACAACGGAAGGAACAATGACATGCTCCACCATGGGTCTTCCCAAGGGTCTCGGTGCCAAATGTGGATTACATCATGCAACAGGTCTATCATGTGTGGAGCCCCCACCTCTACCCTGAAATTCTAAGATGTCAAAATAGTTTGGAATTTTATTGAGGAAAAACTCACAATAGAGTTTCCTCAAAAATTATTGTGGTACCTCATGGTTATTGCATGGAGGTTGGTCAAATACCATCCACCACCGCTCCCAAAATTTATTTTTAATTAACTCATGATGGTACCAATGGATGGGGAACCTCCTGCATGCATGAGACAAAGGTACATTGGTTCTTGGGTCTATAAATAGGGCACAAAAGTTGGCTTTGCTAATTTATTTATTTTTTGACATTTGCATATGACAAACCACTAGTATAAAATTGTCTCATCTCATGCCTCTTATTTTACCAAAAAAAAAATTCTCGCTCATTTCTCCATGAGTTACAATTGACTTCAATGATTTAGCAATCCCTCTCCTATAAGGGTGGGTTTTGGCATACTCGGTTAATCTTCCAATTAATTGTTCAATGTCTCTTTTATTATTTTCAATTTGATTTAGAATGTTTTCTTGTGTTCCTTGAGGATGCCTATAAATTGATGGAGGGGTTTTAGGTTGTTCTTGTATAGGAGGCTCTTCGTGAGGGGGTGATTGTGAATTATTAATGTTTTGAGGTGGAGATTCATTCCCTGAGAATTAGAATAAAGTCTTATTATAAAAACTTATTTCAATCTACATTCTAAATCAAATTTGAAATAAATAGAATAAAAATGCATACCTCTTCACAATCTTCAACCTCTCTGACGTGTTGGTGGCATCCTCATGAAAAATCACAAGCTAAGGATTCAAATAATGGATGATATTTCACGAGCGCGAGTTGCAGACTTCAAATCCTCCAAGCCAAGCCGCGGGTTGAAGTGAAATGAAGGTTTGAAAGGCGTTTTTTGGTTTTATTTGACTTTTACATTTGGCACATGCCAAATTTGGTGAGCGCCAAATTTGGCATGCGCCAAATGGCCAATTTCAGCCTTTTTTTGCAAATTTTTCTAATTTGGCACCAAAATTGTGTCACAGATTGGTGCACTTACCCATATAGAGTAATAGAGGGAGAGGTGGGTAAAGAGAGGGAGAGGGGAGATAAAGGTAAGTAGAGACATAAGGATCCCTAGAGAGAGAGGAGAGATAGAGAGAAGTAGAGAGGGGAGGGAGCAAGGGAGAGGTAGGGAGGGAGAGGTAGGGAGGAGATAGAGGGGTGAGAGAGAGAGAGAGGGGGGGAGAGAGGGAGGAAAGGAGAGAGGGAGGAAGAAAAGAGATAGAGAGTAGAGAAGGAAAGAGAGAGAGACAGAGAAAGATGACACAAATTGGTGCACTTACCCAAGGGTTATAATTTACATTGCTACAACCTATAAAAAGGTATTTTAAACAAGGGTATGGATAGAAAAATTATTTTAAATTATATTGAACCTTTAAAATCTCACATCTAATGCCCCAAAATTTCCCTCTATTTTATCCATGATCACTATATCATAAGAAAAATAAAATTTATACTCCGCACTAACCACACCCCTTATATAAAACAAAAAACATAACCATGAATAGAATAATTATGATATTTACAAAATCAAGTAATATCACCCATGCTACTACTCAACCCATATAAAGCCCTTTAAATTTTTTATAGTAGTTAGCATCAAAAGGAACAATAACAAAGGGCAACCCAAAAAATATACACCTAAGATATAATTTTTGAAACAATGACTAGAATTATCTAAAGTGAAGAGAGAGTCATTCAATAACAAGCACACCTCTAAAAAATATATTTGTAACAATGACATAAAAATTATTACTCTATAAAATGATAGTAAACCTTCAAACCATCATTGTACAAAGCCCCAAACTTTCTTTCTAGACTAATAATGACCACTATATTGTGTTCTCTAAACCAACCATGCAACTTACAAAAAATAAAAGTCGAATGATATTTTTTGTGGAATTTTCTACTAGTAAACGTTTGGGGATAGGAATAGAATCACAAATTCACTACTTAACACCCACCAAAATCTAATTCTCAACCCTTAAAAATAAAATTAATTATTTATAGTCCTCAAAACTAAAAATGAAGAGAATAAAGAGCCATTAAAAATAAATACAACTAGAGAAAATAATTTTCAACAATGACATGGAAAAAATAACTATATAAAATGATTGTAAACCTTCAAAAAATCACTATGCAAAGTGTCAAACTTGTCCTCCAAGGTAGTTATTGTAGTGTAGGAAAAAGTATCCCTTTTTCACACTTAATTTGGAAATAATTAATAATAAAATGAGCTTAATGATGCCTTAATTTATTGTTGTAATATGTATTTTGCATATTCACATTAAGTTTAGGGCCCTTTTAAATAAAATTGACTTAATTGTGCCTTATTTTTTATATTGTAAGGTGTACCTTTACACTTTCACATTAATCTAGGGATTTATTAATTAATTGAGGTTAATTTCCTTAATTGGTCCCTTTAATTCAAATCCAAGCTTAATTAATTGCAATTTCTAAGAGATAAAACTCAACACTCATAAATGCCATTACACAACACTCAACTTTGGAAGATGTGTGTCCTAGGTAAGTGGCCTAAGACCCATTCGCCATATGGCGAATGGGTCCTCACTTAGATCTAGGATCCTAATTTAAACTATGTTTAACACTGAGCAATGTGTGTCTTACGTAAGTGGCCTATGACCCATTCACCATATGGTGAATGGGTCCTCACTTAGACCTAGGACCCCCCTTTAAAATATGTTTTTGATGGTATTTTAATGATTTCAAATCCACAATTCAATGTCGGTTTATGATATTTGAATTTTGGGAATTAATCTTAAGATATGTATAAATAAGAGGTTATTTCACTTAGTTTCATCTAGATTTTCAAGTGTTCAAATCCTAGAGTAAGTTTTATGATCAAGAGTGGTTTCAAGAGAATTCAAGGGTAGATTTCTTCATCATTTGTTGCAACAATGAAGATACATTCATCATTTCAAAGTTATGTAGATTCATGCATATTTTTGTAGCTAACATTGTGATGTAGGTTTCATGATTCAATCAAGTATTCAAAGCATCATCTCAAGAAAAGATTCAAAGTCAAGATCCACATCCATTGAAGCCATTCCATGCAAGTTGTATACCTCCATTATCAAGGTTTATCAAAATTTTGGTGAGTTGTGACATAAACTTGTTCATTCATCATTCCTTCATGTTTCATTATTTCATTACAAGGTTTAATTACCAAAACGGGTTTTGACCAAGGTATTGAACCCCCATTCACCTAACAAACAAATTTTTTCTCTCTTTGATGTGTGATTTTAGGTTTTAGGTTGAAGATCTCTTGAAGAACAAAAATTGCAAAGTTGTCAAAATTGTCAAAGTTAACACCATTCTTGCAATTTCATAGAAATTCTTCTACAAAATTTATTTTTAGTTGTCTGACAGTGAAAATTAAGAACCTAGGAGTGTAGACATAGAGGAACAAAACCCAAAAATAGATTTTCTGGAACCCTAGCTAGGATCCATTCGCCATACGGAAAATGCATCCTCAGTGAGCCTTGAAAAAGCACTTTTTGTGAGAGGTCCATGTAACATTTATCCCTTCCAAAATCTCCCTAAAGTCTGTAGGTTCCATCAATATTATGTTTAGGCTTCTAAATGCACTTTATAGATTGTAATTTGGAGTTTATTGGATGGTCTTAATCTTTCTCCCCAAAGTGTTATTTAGCTTAGACCCCCGTACTAGCATAAAAAGGGAAATTTGCAGATTTACATCTTGGGTTGATTCACCTAAGGGTTTTAAGCTAGATCTTGACGTGGATCTCATTTCCTAAATGAAGTTAGAAGAATAGGGCCCCTTTTCCCTCTTTGGATCCATGTTTCCATTTCGAGAAATTCCCCTACCCTATTTTTCTATGTTTCAATTACAATCACTATATCATAAAAAAAAAAAATTATGTGATACAAATCATTCATACCTCTTACACAAAAAAAATACACCCATAAATACAATTATATTTATGAAATCAAACAATCTTGTGCATGCTACTACTCAACCCCTAGAAAAATTCTCTAATTTTCCTATAGTTCTCAATATTGAAAGAAAAGATAACAAAGGTCCATCCAAAAATAAACACACACCAAGAAAAACAATTTCAAATAATAAAAATAATTTGTGAAACAAAGATAATAAAGAGTCACTCAAAAATAAAACAATACCTAGAAAAAGTATTTACAATAATTAAATGAAAATAACAACTATGTAAAATTATATTAAATATTAAACTCTCACCATAGAAAGCCTCTAATTTATTGTATAGACCAACTATGACAACTATATTATGAGAAAAATAAAAATTATGCTCCAAACAAACCATGGACCCTACAAAATATAAAATTAGAATGATATTTTTGGCAAAAATTCCTAGCAGTGAGCCTAGAAGCCCAACTAAACAACCATGCTTTTTACCAGTGCATGAAACCGGAAAACATAGACCAACTACAAGAAATAGGGCAGCCAAAAGGAAACCAGTACAAAAGACACCTCCCTGCAGAAACAAGGGAAACCCATTAAACCCTACAATATAAACATTGACCAGAGGACCCAACAACCTCCAAGAAAGAACTCCAAGACTTCCAAATAGAAATAAATCCATGATTTCCACCAAAAAAAATCCTTCTGAGACAGGGAGGAACCATCGAGAGCCAACAACTTCCAAAAATCAAAAGCCAAAGGCTTCATAAAACCAACAGTCCCAACCATCCCAACCATCAGGGTCGGACCAAGAACCAAACACCAATAAAACTCCACCACACCAAGAGAGAGGAAGAAATCCAAACAGAGGTAGCAACATCCCACAAGCAATCCAACATTCTTGAAGAAGAAAACAATGGTATAGTAAAGCAAAAATCTACTGCGACACAACCAACCCTTCCAGCCAAACACCTCACCATCAAGAAAGGAGAGGGCTCCACCGTAATAGAAGAGGCCAAAGAGAGGGCCATCTGAATGTCATTACTTTCAACTAGCTCCACCTCAAAAGGAGAAGACTTCACCTTAAAAGAAGTCACCAAATGGTGGACCAGGAAGAGAGTAAGAGTAATGAAACAAGAAACAACATTGCCCTTGAAACTATGAACCACCCAGGAAGACAAAAAAAGGATAACCAAGGGACCAAGCATGACCCAATCCACAAAACCCCCAAGAAGAAGCACAACAACCGCCAAAGAAAGGACAAATTGCACCAAGGTAACAACCCCCAGAGACAAGGGAGAAAACCCAAAACCACCAAAGGGAAGAAACCCAAAACCCCATCCGAGAGAAGAACCAAACCTTCCCCACCTCAAGAGAGCCAACAAAAATAAATCCTCCTTCGCCAAGCCAACAAACCCACAAGCCAAAGAGAGGGCCAACGAGCACTCCAAAGATGTGGAAAGAAACACCAAGGTTTTAACTAGAACTAGGTAGAGGTAAGCACATGTGCCTTCCACAATAGTAGCACCCATGAAGCTACCAACAAGGACTTGAAACAGGCGTAGAAAGAAAGTGGAAAATGAAAGGGAAAGAAAAATCACAAAAGGGGAGTAGACCCAGCTTCGACAGAGAAGGACCAAAAAGCCCAGCAAAAGCATCCATTAAGAGCCACCAAAGGGGACATAACACTTTAATAGAAACAAACCCCCAAAAAACAAAAGATTTCAAGCCCAAGCTAAGAAAAAAATATAGATCCTCAACCGCAAACACACCTCCGTCGATAGGAAAGACCAAACAAGGGAGACTAAAAACCCCGTAGACAAAGAGACCAAGGAAGGAGGAGAACGCCACAATCAATCATCCAACCAGCAACGTTACATCCATGCCCACCCAACACAGGCAGCCACACCAGGCATCTCCAACAAAGATGGCCCACTCAGCATCAACCGAACTAGAAGCGATTGAAACCACCTTAGCAGAGAAAAGGCAGGGCCAAAAGAGGTACCCCCAAACATGTTGCCCCCCAAAATCTAGACAAATGAACCTATGTAGGACCCCAATAACCCAGCCATCATCATCATCAGAAGCAGCCTCCATCGATCTCTCTTTCAGAGGAATTCAAAATTCCTCCCCTGCTCTCGTTCTCGTTCCCACTCGCCTCCATTACTTTATAAAATACTCAAAATGTTATGAATCAATCATAAAAAGAAATAAAAAGAAAAAGACAAACATTTGCACAAAATTAGATAAATTAATTAAAAATGCAGATCTAATAATATCTCTACCTATAAAAAAGACTATTTAACACTCTACTTAAACATCATCTAATCCAATAAAAAGCAATAAATAACCATTTTATGTCTTTTTAATAAAAAAATTATCGCTCACCAAAAATAACCTCTTGCTAATGATATAACCCCTATAACCAACATCTTAAACCAAGACTTGGGATCCATTGGTATACTCCCCCTCTTATAATAAGACAAAACGTACCTATTCATTTCACATGCACATTTTATTCGTTTTTAAAGTCGTTTGAAATTATGTTGATATGACCCCTATCCATTGATATAGTGCCCCTCTTACAATAATACAAGACGTACCTATTGTGTCACATAGATTGTTGTCTTTATAATTGTTTGAAATTATGTTCAAATATATTGTGGGCACATGCCTTTCAAGGTGAAGTCATTAATGCATTTAATAGTCAATAAGTGCATTTATTTCCTAGATGCCATTATTTGATGGTAATGTATACCCAGTCCTTCACAATAAGACAACAATTGTTTACTAAGTGTCTTCTTCAATAGCACTGTGGTCCTATTTCTTCACATGTAAAGCATCTATTCTTTTTCACATGTAACATTATTTCTCCATAGAAACAAGACACGTGTAAAGATTACACCTTAGAGATAACTGAGCCAATTTGAATAAGTCACGAGGAATCTTTCCGTAGACATCAACGTCCCAATCAAAGTATTTCACACGCGGAGCTGTACCCTCAATGTTGGAACATACTTTGTTTACCATATCCGAACTCAACCTCTTAACCACAGTTAACCACAAGTCTAGTACGATTGAGGAGAGATAGCTCTACACTTCACAAGGCTTTATAAATACACAGCGTATGAATGCATAAGCAACCATTTGGGATCTACAGATTGCTTGGAATTTGCAAGCTTCTAGGATGGTGCGAATTGTGTTTATGTGCATGTTGGCTTTCACTGGAGTGGTATTGGTGCTCTCCACTCCAATCCAAGGTAAAATCATACTCTATTCATTTTATGTTTTTCTAGTGCTGTTTCATTATAAAGTAAGAGGATGAGGATTGGTGGTGCAGGAGGATTAGAGCAACAAACTCCCATCGATATACAAACTTGGAATGTTCAAAACAATGAAGCTCTTGGGGAATTGAAGAAAGAACATCACCGTGCAAAAGCAACAATGATAAATAAAGGCTATGAAATTCAGGTTACTACTAGTCTTTCTCTTCTCTTACCTGTTGGCCTATAATAAATGATAATACAAGATGGTGTATAAAAATATTGAATGGAATACAGGTAGCGTGGTCTGAATATGCAGGCAGTCTTGAAATAGGAGGTGTGGAGTACAAATTAAATCAGTCCCATTGGCATCAGCCTTCGGAACACACCATAAACGGCCTACGGTAGTTAACTTAAACCTTGATGCTTTGCATAATGATGATTGGGCTACTTATACTATAATTTGGGTGTGATGGGCAGGTACCCTTTTGAGTTGCACATGGTCCACATATCTGATAACGGCGCGATTGCAGTCATTGGTATCCTCTACGAGATTGGACCTCCTGATCATTTTCTCGAAACGGTAGTATTGTTTTTCTATTGTTGTATAAATATGTAATTGTTTTGAAATTTGTATATGAGATTTTGAGTAAATTGTTCCAATTCAAGTTATGAATCAAACAGAGATAGAGAATTTTGTTGCTTTTTTTTGTGTATTTTTTTAGCATTTTTTTTTATGAAAGGTTTTATATCAAATTCAGTTTTGTTTTGCAATCTGATACCGGTGCACAAGTCATAGGCTGAATCTCTTCCGTTAAGAGTCAAAGACTGAGGGGTATCCATTCTGCCAAATTTGTTTGGGGCAGACCTCATCTTTTATGATGTGGAGCCTTGCACTCAGCAAGACTTAATTCCCTGTGGGCTCATTTAGAACCATTCAACTCCACACTTTGTTGTTATAAACCATGTGAAACAAGTGCTAAGATTTTTTTGGAAGGGTCCAAACCCTTGAACATCGAGCCACACTTTGTTGTTGGAAACCATCTACGAAACAAGTGCTAAGATTTTTTTAGAAGGGCCCAAACCCTTTTACATTGAGCCATACTTTGTTGTTGGAAACCATCTACGAAACAAGTGCTAAGATTATTTTGAAAGGGTCAAACCCTTGTAGAGGAAACCTTCATTCTTTTAAAATTACAAACCACTTGTGAAACAAGTATTATGATTTTTTTGGAAGGGTCCAAACCCTTGTACATCGAGCCACACTTTGTTGTTGGAAACCATCTACAAAACAAGTGCTAAGATTATTTTGAAAGGGTCAAACCCTTGTAGAGGAAACCTTCATTCTTTTAAAATTACAAACCACTCGTGAAACAAGTATTATGATTTTTTTGGAAGGGTCCAAACCCTTGTACATTGAGCCACACTTTGTTGTTGGAAACCATCTACGAAACAAGTGCTAAGATTTTTTTAGAAGGGCCCAAACCCTTTTACATTGAGCCATACTTTGTTGTTGGAAACCATCTACGAAACAAGTGCTAAGATTATTTTGAAAGTGTCAAACCCTTGTAGAGGAAACCTTCATTCTTTTAAAATTACAAACCACTTGTGAAACAAGTATTATGATTTTTTTTGGAAGGACCCAAATTCTTATACATAAAACTAGAGGAGCTATTGCTCCCATAAACAACCTTGTTACACATCTAGCACCACCTAACTGCCTTCTTGCCGCATCTTTCTAGCATTTCTTTGCTGTAAACTACCTCCACTAAAATATTTGTTCCACATGCCATTCAATGCTAAAGTATTTTTCAAGAATTTAAACTATAGTGTTTGACAAGAGAACCAAGTGGTCCAAACCACTTGACAACACCCCACTTGACTTGTTTCTATCACACTAACTAAACAATTTAACATGTTTTTTCCTTTAAAATTTAAAATTTTCTATTTAATTTTTCTTATTTACTATATTTTAATTTGTTTAATTAAATTGTTGAGTAGGGAATATTAAAGATTTAAATGTTTTGAAAGTATATATAATAGTTTATGTCGAGATTAACACCCAAAAGAATAGAATTGTATTAGGGTATTGAAACGTTTAATTGTCAAATATTAAAATCTATAGACCTGGCATGCATTAAGAGAGTTGATGTTGTGTGGTGTTCACAGCTTAGGTTCGCCATTCGTGATATTGCCTATGTACAAGAAAAAGAGATACCTTTGGGTGATGTAGATCCCAACGAAATTGGGGTTAGAAGACACCCATCGTACTATCGATATAGTGGATCCCTCACCACTTATCCATTCACTGAAGGAGTCACCTGGACCGTAATGAAACAAGTACTTTACCTTTACTTATTGCCTTCATATAAACATGCAGCTACTCATTTTCCGTAACATTTTTATTTTTTAGCTTACATTGTAAATTATTTATTTTATCTCCTCAGGTGAAGACTGCTACCCACGAGCAAGTGAATGATTTATGGGATGCATTGCTTGGGGTAAATTTTCATATTTCATACCATATTTTTACCATGACTCTTATGAAGATCTTCGAGATTAACTGCCTCACATTTGATTACTTTAACATTAATATATAATGCAATTAAAAGTTACTGAAAAGAGACTTATTATTTTAAAAGAAAAAAATTATAATTTAAAATTTACTATTAATTTTTTTTAAACCAAACGAAAATAATATCTATTTTTCTAGTAATTGTAAAGTTTACGAAATTTATTGTTGCATAACAGAAGTCGAATTCAAGAGATGTGCAGCCACTAAATGGTAGAGTTGTTGAGGTGTACGATCCTATCGTGGACATATCACAAACATACAAAGCAGAGGAGAGCATCTTAGAAATATTTGGTGGTACTATCTAAGTTTCCTATGTTATGATAATAATAAATAGTCTGTAAGACTATTACATCTTTGTAATGAATGGCTAGTGGCAGGTAATCTATCATGACGGGTGACAGATATATTTATGTATTTATATTTTAATGCCTTTGAATTATATTATATGGGTGATGGATGTGTGTTACTTTGTGTTAAAAGTAAAGGTTTTAATTTTTTTTTTTATTTTTTTTTTAAATAGTGTTTTTAACATATTGAAGGATTTTTAATATATTTAATTCAAATTGCATTCTAAATGTTGGATTATTTTAATTATTTATTAAATTTTATTGATTTTAAAAAATATATAATATATATTTTTTAATTAATATAAAAATTAAATTTATAAATAAATTTTTAAAAATATAAAGAATAAAATTAAAACCGCATCTCATTTTAAAATTTGTAGAATTCTTTAGTTAATAGTAAACATTTATAATAATTAAATATATTTAATTTTGTTCTTATTTCTATAGATAATAAAAATGTTATTTATTTTTTAGTTTTTGAAAGTTTACTATTTTATGTTTTAACTAAATTTTAATTTTAATTTGGGGTATTTAGTTTATTACTATTTTTAGTTTGGGGTATTTAGTTTGTGATATTTTGAAGAAGAGAATAACTTGATGATGCATGTATGTGATTGTCATATCATAAAAAAATAGACAATTTGCGTGAACTGATTATCTAAAATTATGTGTTGAATTGTCATTATCTTTAGGTTGATCTCATGAATTTAGGTCACCTATATAGACACAATTTAATTATGTAACCCACAAATATAATCATGTTGATAACACACTTCTATTCTTTGTTTTTCTAAATTATCTACTTCTTGTTGATAATAAGTATTTAAAATTGCTTTAAGAAGGTTATCTAATCATTAAGGTCAAGTTCTCCGAGTTAAACATAAAGTGGGTGGGATTAAACATAACTTGAATTTAAAATTTAGAATTTGGGGTTTATATATGTGGGTATGGGATTGACCTAGGATAATAGAGAGACAATATCTATGTGGGAAATTAATGTCAAAAAACGGAAGATGCAATAAATGTTAGGCATATGAGAATGTGTGTGAAAATAGGTAATATATAGCTAGATATGTGGGAATGTGTAAATAAATAAGGGTGGTGGATCAATGAATGAGCTCAAATTTGTACAAGATTTTACCATTTTTGGATCTATAATTGTATGGAGACCTTGTCCCAAAATAGGGACAAAACTAAATGGTAATTAGCAAGGGTATGCAAATTTTACCATTATATTTTACACCTACTCTAAGGTGTATGTGAATCCTAAAATAATATATTGTATCAAAATTAAAGAAACACTCACAAAACATGCATGAAATTAAAAATAATTAGACATAAAAGGGCATTGAGTTCATATAAAGTAATGGATCTCACTAGATATTATTGTGCATTCATTACCATTGGCATGTGTGCTCCTTGAAAATTTGAAAATAAAGAAAATATGTGCAATGAGTAAATTTATATCTAAAAAATGAAATAGACATGCAAAATAAAAACTTTCTTAAATGTCTAGGAAATTAAAAACTAAAATTGAGAAGAAAGGTTAGAAAATTATTTCTATATAGAAAATGATATGGTGTGTTTCTATGTGGAATTTCAAACTCTATGAAATTATATGATAGAGATTTATATAGACATGAAAATGAGTCTCTATGTGGAACTTCCCACTCCCTAAAATCTCAACTCAAGAATTTAGGGACAATAAATGAATAACCCTCCAATTGGTTGCATAAATAGTGTGCAAATAAATAGAGGGAAGAGAAAATATTGCATGAAATTTAATGCTATCTAAGAATAATCATGTAAACGTGTGAATCATGTAAAGTAAATGTTAATAGTTATCATTTAACAATCAATTAGGAAGTACATAATGAAAATTATGAATATAATATAAAATAGAGATGTAAATGAATGAAAATAAGGCTTCTCTTAGCACAAGAAAATATAAATTATAATTTCACCCTCAATGGTAAAAAAAAATACCCATGTTAGTACATCTAGATCACTAGGATAGGCATATGCCCCTAACACAACATCTAAGATCTTGAGCACATAATGGTTGAGGTAAGGAAAGAGGTCTCTAGTGTTGAACACAACTATATTGAGAGGAGGCTGAATTAGTATATCATTTAATATTTAATTCCATTCAAAATAGTTAAGAACCATTATACTTCAAGAAGGCATTAGGAACAAAAATAAAAACACACACACTAGATTTATGTGGAAACCCTAATGGGAAAAACCATAGTGAGAATTTTTTCTTGGATTTACTACCCAAATCTGGCCTCACAAGTAAATATCAGATACTACATATTATTTGCAAGCACCAGCCTATAGGAGACACCAATCCCCAAAACAATCTAATAGGAATCAACTTATTTGAGACAACAATCTCATAGTTTGAGCACCATTTTAGTACACAAGAGGCACCAACCTCAACATACAACATGCACCAATCTCAATGAAATAGTGGCTTCAACCTCATACAACAAGAGGCAACAACCTTAGTAAAAAATATTGAATTATAGAGTACAATAATATATCTATCATGCACTTACAGAGTGATTTTACAATTCTACTTTGTCAATTTTAGAGCTCCCATACATGCCTTGCTTAACATTACTTAAACATCCTCTGACATGAATAATTGATCATGAATAGCTCGACCAGATTACATAATCATGTACAGACATAGAACCATACTATCACACACACTTTTACAACAAGCTACAAAAATTTGCATAAATACTGATCTATAGTGATATATAATACAACTATGTTGGCCCAGACCCAAATTTATAATCATTGAACAAACACAAGTCAAACAAGAAAAATATTTTGAAATGTAGCCATGTTGGCTTGTATAGAGTAGAGTTCAACTAGAAAATAGTCATTGGCCTAGTGATCCCACAATACTAGTTTACAATTTTTGGGCAAACTAAAGACCGAACTAATTTTTTTTTAACTAAATCTTCACTTTCGGGCTCCTATAACGGCTAAACAGTTAGGAATTTGAAGATGATGAAAAATAGTGATTTGTGACGTTTTGTCTATAGATTCTAAATATATTTTTTTCAATTTTTTTGGAATCAGATTGCACTTATTTTTCCATCTCCTTCGAAAACTAGTTTTTTTTTTAAAACAACATTTTTAAGGAATGACGCTCATCGTATAAAACATAACTTTTTTTTATATGAAGCATAAAATTCTTTTTTTTTTTAATTTAGATTTGTAGCTATGATATCTAGCACTTTCATTTGGTTTTACAGTGTTTTATTGAATATTTTTTCCTTAATCAAGTTTTGAAGTCAAACAAATTACAATTCAGACATAGGTGGACCATATACAACATAAATTTTTCTATATGTATCGAAATTCTTTTTTTTTAATGGATCAAGGAAATCAATACCTAGCTTGGACATATTTTTCAAATTTATATTTTGATAATCTACTAATTTTCCACATGTGCAGAACAAAGAGTTTGATTTTCGGTGAAAAACCTATGATCAAACTAAAAAAAAAATACACAATAAAACCAAAACATATTAAAATTATATTCGTTGGATAGCTCATTCCAAGGACTATCATCTTCTAGTTGGATATGTGAAGTCTCCTCCATTTTCATCCTCAACCCGAACTTTGAAGGGAAAAAATTTGGAGTCTTTTTGTGTTAGAGGGTGGGAAGGTGGGAAAACGGGGGTTCGAGCGAACCTAAGGAGTTCGCTCGAACCCCCAAGAGTTAGCTTGAACCCTAGTTCAGTCAAACCAGGGTTTGAGTGAAACCCCTTGCAACAATGGGAAACACGGGTTCCCACATGCAAAGGAGTTCACTCAAACCCTGGTTCGAGCGAACCCGTTCGAACCTTGAGTTCGCTTGAAACCCCCAAAATGATTTTTTTTTTGCATGGATGATTTTTTTGGAAGTTTTCCTTCCTCACTGGAATTGTAAACCATTTTTGTGGGTTAACCCTAGAACATGTTTGAATCTTATCCATTGATCTTCAATCTTCATAGAAAAAATGAATGGATCACATTCAAACCCTGAGCAAATATACTATGTTGAAAAGTCCATAGTCCATCCATAACACACACATGACAATTGTCAGAATTTCACACATTCATGAAATGAATGTTGCATAACAAAATTTGTGTGAGATCTTGGAGATGAAAATAACAAGCACAAGTGAACAATCCATAAATTGTCTTAGCTTCCCCATTTAGATTGATTGAATGAGCAATCATAAATAGGAATGAACAAGAAGATCAAGATCCACACGAAGTGGAAATCAAGATCAAGATCCACACAAAGTGGATAGAAGTGGAGTGTCAACTCAGCTGACATGACACCTAACTAGGAAACCTAACTAGGCTTAATTAAGCCAAGTGTAAAGCTAAGTGTACACCAACACCCCCCCTTAAGCATAGCTTAGGTGGGAAATAAAAAGATGGTTCCTGGCTACAAGGCCATGTTTTAGGTACCCATGCACAAAAGTTTCTCATAAGATGGAGTAAAGGAGAAAACCCATGTGGGAAAAACCTCCTCTCCAAAAAAGGAAACAAAATGCAAGTCTCTTATTAAAGGGAGTGAATAAGAAGAACAAGGAATGTGATTGATCTTCTATTGCAACAGGATATAGATTAGAATCGAAGAAACCACTGCACGAGTACCCCCAAGATACTCTAGAATGCTCAAAATTACAATTGGTACATATTTTTCTTTGCTCAACTGGATTGAGTTGATATACAACTACCCAATAACTAGATATATAAAATCTGATCATCTGAATACACTTAGACTATCTTCCTAGTTTCTCTTATTAATGCCCCCACATAATATTTTTTTTACAAAACCCCAAATGTTCCCAGATTTCTATGATGCGGTGCTTGCAAAGCACATACAATAAAAAAGAATCAATTCTAGGAATAAATCAAGGAGCATGCAAAAATAAATTAGGAGACATGCATGCATATACAAATTTATATCTGCCTCCATTGTGAAAATCTTCACAAATTGCACAAGATCCAAAGACTTAGATAAAATCAACACCTTTGCACAGTGAAGTCGACCTTCTCAAAAATGATCTCAACAATCTTCACACCTGGTATGGCATACAAGCAAAAATGCAGGAATCCTTGAGGGGTCATACGTCTGCAATACAGTGCCTTCCACAGAGGCTAATCACACCCAGATCACGACAGAGACATTGGATGCGGCTTGCATAAAATTTGGGGCCAAGTGAAAATCACGCTCTCCTATCACCAATCCACCCAACACAGGTCAAAAAATGCCACATGGGCCTTCCACATTCACGGGCCACTAGTGAAGAGTACTATGTGTAGGATGGAGGGGGAGGGTGTGAATGGATTGCACATAACTGCTCATGGCCTGACCAAGCAAGGCATGGCCTATGCAAATGCAATCGCCTCCACTTTCCCACGTGGCCTGCAAAGGGTAAGTCGATATTTTAAAGGAAAATTGTGCCTCAACAATGCAAATCACACCAAGGATAAAGGCACTGACCGACAGGAAGGGATTTCTCTCAAGCACCACAAAGGGCATAGGTTGTGGATCATTGCAATGACCACACTAAATGGTGGTTGAGCTCTACTTGGGTTCAAATCCATTGAATGGCTGCAAATCCATCATTGAGGGGAGCTGGCAGTCGGTGCTCCACCCCAGGCGGTAGTCAAGAGCAACCACCACAGTCTTTAGCACTAGAGCTAGACATAGGAAGTAGTGTGGAAATTGCCCCAGGTTCGAGACTCAATGCAGTAGCCTCCCCTGTGATAATACACAAAAATAGGCAGTCGACTTTGGGTTCCAAGGGCTCCTTGGTAATGGTAGATCTTGGAAATTATGCCTAGTGGATGAGAAATCACGGCATGTGGATGATCACAGCCTACAAATTTCACATCACATCCTCCAAATCATGGCATAAACACTTGATTTCTTCCCACTGTGAGTAGATGTGTAGGTCGACTCCAAGCAGCACCTAAAAATTCTTTTAGAAATGCCTAAGCATCTTCCTACAATTGTTAACACACAATAACAAAAAAAAACTAAATACAACAAATTTGTTTGATCAATGGCTTGCACTATCTCCACCTAATGCTCTGATACCATGTAGAATTAGGAGATCTTGGAGATGAAAATAACAAGCACAAGTGAACAATCCATAAATTGTATTAGCTTCTCCATTTAGATTGATTGAATGAGAAATCATAAATAGGAATGAACAAGAAGATCAAGATCCACATGAAGTGGATAGAAGTGGAGTGTCAACTCAGCTAACATGACACCTAACTAGGCTTAAGAAAGCCAGGTGTAAAGCTAAGTGTACACCAACACTTTAGGACTCCTCCAACTCAACCACTGGAGTAAATGTGTCACCATTTCACATACCTGTGGAGGCACAATCTTGAGAGAAAATGTTTTCACGAAGAAAGAGTCTTGCACGAGCATATGCGACCCACCCGATATTTAATTTATACTTTAGGCTTAGGAAAATATTTTTGAATTGAGGCAAGTGGTAAATAGGGACGGTGAATAAACATTGCATAGAGACATAAGATGCCACTTAGCTGAATGGAAACCACCTAGAGTAATTCAACAAAAAAATAGAACATAAAGTACATGCCCATATGAAACACTTAGGGTTTAAAGAACATGGGCAAAACTCAGCTCCTCTTGCAAACTAAAAATACATAGCCTTGAGATAGAACATTGAAAAATAGACTTACAGTACACCCTGACACTTGAAACTTGAAATGAGAAAACATACAGATAATCTGAACCTATCCTCCAAACAACAAAGCAAAATATTATAATGTGGTGAAATATGATGACTTTTGCTTTCTCCCACTAACAATCCTAAATAGAAATATGATATGCCCTTACTCTATAGACTTTGGAGAACCCCTATGGTACATCTTAAGATCATTTGAAATTTGAATCATGCATACCTTTCATATGTACCTGACTATCCTCCAAGCTAGAAGATTGCATCTTCAAATGCAAAGAAATATAGATCATTCTCTCAAGCTACTTCAGTACAACTTCTTGTGCCTTTAATTGTCTGAAACCTTATATATATTCTTTCATCACTTATGTAATGCTTTACATCAAGGGACATATAATACAACATTCACACCATTATAGATATTAGTTACAAATATTTTCATCAAAATCAAGAAACCACAACTTCTTCATATCAACATACATTTCAACTTGTCAACTTTCACTTATTCGTAAACAATAGAAGATATGGTACAAATATGTACATCATTCTCATGGCATTCATCACCATGTCCTTCTACTCACAACTCTTTTGATAATCAATCCTTAGAGTGCACCTTTGTACTCTTACTCTTTTGACACCTTTGAACATAATATGAAACCTTCCACAATGCACCACTATTGACATCAATGACAACACATGCAATAATATCCTCCTTTTGCATTGATGGAAAAACTAACCTAATATGTAATTTCTCCCCTTTGACATCAAGGGCAAAGGGAAAGTGGTCATCATCTATATCTGCAACAACATACAAGTGTTGAACACACTAGAATACTAAGAGGTGGGGGGGTGAATCAATATGCTTTAAAATTTAATCCCAATTAACTACTGTTGATGTTGAGTTTTTTGGAAGAATAAGGAGTTTGTCATTGATGCATTTGTTGGCAACATGAGCATGTGGAATGAGCACAAGTTGTACAGTTATGCATTGCAGTGTTGTCATTGGGTAAAAGTACAAACCTGTGTCACACTTTATAAAGGAATCAACCAAAATAAAAAAATTTCTCAACTTCAACTACATAAAAGTGGTATTTATGTTTTGAATTTCAAATTTATGTAAACTAATAAAATGTAGAACTCTTGTTGAATTTTATTACCACAAATTTTTAGATTTAAAAAAAAAAACTGATATATTTTTTTTATCAATTTAAGAGTAGATTTTGTAATGCTGAAAATTTCAAGAAAAAGTGGCATTCAGTTGATGTCAAGAAACAAATAGAAAAATGTTTCATTTTCTCCTAGTTTTTTCCAAGTAGTTGACTTCAATATCTAGGGCATGGAATTTTTTTTGAAATTTTGATGTATAATTTTCTCATAATAACATTTTAAAGTCAAATTAACCTGAATTTGATAGTTTTCAATTGACGTCAACTATTGTTTGATTTTTTTCATTTTCAAAATAAAAATTATACCCTTTTGAAGAGGATTTTGTCCTCTAGGGCATCATATATTTTCCAATTTAATTTATGATGATTTACTATTTTTTTATTTAATTTCAAGTCGGCCTCTTTTTGACTTTGAACAACCTACTTGCAATATTTTAAAATATTTATATATTAAAACTAATCAAAATATAAAAATATATATATATGGATTTAACACTATGATCTCTACAAAAGAGTATTTTTCTTCTTTTTTTTTAATAATTTTGATAGAAGAAATATTCACTAGAAGATGCAAATTTCTGAAAATTTGAAAATATGGTGACTTGGTTGCCAAGTCACATGCCATCTAGACATATTTGGCCGACTAGGATTCAGTCAAACCCTATTCAGATGAATATGTTCCAACCATAACATATTCAGTTGAATAGGGTTCGGCCGAATCCTAGTTGGCCAAAATTATTTTTTCATTTTTTTTTTGTTTTTTGATTTTTTTTTTATTTTTCCTCATTTTTAATGAAATAATTATTTAAGTCAGCTTTTATTATTTTATTTTTTTGTTTTCTTTTCATTTTTCCTCCACTTTTTAATGAAGTAATTATTTCCAATTATTTAAAAAAATAAGCTTTTATTATTTACTTTCGCTCTTAAATCAAATAATTTATATAATTATTTGATTTTTTTAGCCACCTCCTTATTCATGCCAATATTTTCTCTTGTCTCATTTATTCTCCACCATTGATTAAATTCTAATTCAATCTCAACCATCCATTTCAAATTGACATTCTATAAAAGAGACTTTCTCTTGTCATTTTCTACCTACATGCTTGGTGAATGTGCAAGTACACTCTAGGCATATAATACTTCAATACTTTGCTAACCATTTGTCATAGGTTATAGTTGAATACTTAAATATGAGGGAAATCAAGTATCCAAAGCAAAATATTTGGTAATTTTCTTTAGTTTATTTTGTGTTTTCATGCTTATATGTTCTTCATTGCTAGATTACAGATATTTAAGGTTTATGTTTGCATGTTATATGATCTTAACCTTGATTTTACCCTGATTATATTGGTGAATCCAATGTGAAATTTGCTACTGATATCTTCTTTTTAGCATGTGGCATAGCTTGGAGGGAGTCTATTTTTTGTCTTGCAGGATTTATTGTTATTTATTTCACATTGTTATATCTTGTTTGTTTACAACAACTTGCATTATACACTCATGAGATTTTAAAATGAACATGCATTTTCATTCAGGAGGATTAAAATCAACAACTTGCATTATACACTCATGAGGTTTTAAAATAAACATGTATTTTCATTCATGAGGATTAAAATCAACAACAACTTGCATTATACATTCGTGTGGTTTTAAAATGAACATGCATTTTCATTCATTAGGATTAAAATCAACAACTTGCATTATACACTTAGGAGGTTTTAAAATGAACATGCATTTTCATTCATGAGGATTAAAATCAACAACAACTTGCATTATACACTCATGAGGTTTTAAAATGAACATGCATTTTCATTCATGAGGATTAAAATCAACATCTTGCATTATACACTCATGAGGTTTTAAAATGAACATGCATTTTCATTCATGAGGATTAAAATCAACAACTTGCATTATACACTCATGAGGTTTTAAAATGAACATGCATTTTCATTCATGAGGATTAAAATTGACAACAACTTGCATTCCTCACTCATTTGGGCTTAAAAAGAATCTGCATTTTCACTCATTTGGATTTTTGTGCTTAAAATGAACTAGTGTCTTATTGTCTTGTGGTTTTGTAAGTTTCCTCAAGGTGTGTATGCTCTTCTCTCGCACCATTTGATGATCTTAAGAATAAAAAATACCCTTTGACATTTGCATTACCACCCACACATTTGATTTTTGGGGATTAAAATGAACACCATGCTAGTGTGATTCAAAACACATTATGCTCTCTCATTGCACCTTTGTGTGATCTTGGAGATTAAAAGACATTTTTTTTACCCTTATAGGGGCCTACCAAGTGAGACACATCCATATGAAGAGCTCCTTAGTGACTCCAATAGATTTTTCTCTCGGGCCGATATATAAATGGATAAGACTAAATTGTCAAGTCCTCATGGTATGTAGGCCTTAGCCGTACAGTGTCATTCAAAATGGGGTACTATCGTAAAATGTATAAGAGACCCTAGTAGGAGGGATTAAAGCCTTAAGAAGCTTGTTGGATACTCGCAAGGTGCCATGTCCCTGAGCAATGACTAAGAACCAAACTAGGTAGAAGCCACCCTTTTTACTTGAGATTATTTGGCATCACACTCGATGTAGGGGATATAGCACCATACCCCAAAATTTACTTACCATTCGACTTCCTTGAGTGAGACGAAAATCCTTGGCTCAACAGAGTTACATGATTTAGACTTGTAACTTCCAAGGAGAGGGTGATTTGTGGCATCCTTTCATGGCAGGAGGCCCCTACCCATCCACTCTCGTAGACAAGAGGTGATACATAACTTGAAAGGGTGTCCCTCTCTTGTGTCAAAGAAGATTCCAAGTTGTGAGCTTGAGGGTTGCACCATTGGCCATTCTCGATAGGATAGATAAGTGTCTTATGTGTGCGATTTGTTTTCATTTTGTGCTATACCAGTGGAAATCAAGGTGACCAACCTCAAGAACACACACATTGTGAACATACTCTTAGACATTTTCAAACCATTCCAAGTGTTTTTAGACTGTATTCATATTGTTTATCATGTTTTCTATTAGAAAATTTCAATCAAATAACACAAAATTCCCTTCAAAACTATCAAAACTCAAGTTTATCCTCTGTTAACTATAATTGCAGAAAATAGTAAACATTTCAGGCAATCTTTAGGGTATCCTCCTTGCATTGCTTAGACAAATTTTAGGCCATTATCAGACTACCTCATTTATTGTAGATATCCATCATTAGGTTGAATACACCTTTTTTTAAAACATTAGAATAGGCGAACTTGTACCATATCTTGGCATAGGACCATTGTTACAAAGAAACATTGTCATTGACCTTGTCATTTTCTTTACTAGTCCTTGTCATTGACCTTGTCATTTTCCTTACTAGTCCTTGTAATTTTGGTGTAAATCATAAGTCTAGTTTGAGTCTCACCTTGTCAAACTTTTCATTTGTCATTTGGGTATGTGCAGGATCATCATGGAAAGAACAAACCCTTAAGTGGCAATGAAAATTCAGAAAAATCAGAGTTAGGCAACTTGACATAAAAATTTGAATAAGTTATCTATATTATTTTAAAAATATATAAGAATGCAATAAATAGTTTATAGTTTATAAGAATGCAATTTGAATAAGTTATATATATAATTTAAAAAATCTAATATAGTTTTTAATATATGATTTAAAAAATTGCAATAAATAGTTTATAGTTTATTTTAATATATCTAGTTGAGAATATACAATATAGTTTATAATTCAATATATAATATATAATTTATGATAATATCTTACAAAATTATGTATAATATATAATATATTATATTATTATGTATAATATTTAAATATTTTAGTTAATGTATAAGTATTTATATATATATATATATATATATTAAGTTAATATATAAAATATTATATAATTAATTAATATCACTAATATATAAAATATTTAAATATTATCTCTTTCCCTCTCTCTCTCTCCCTCCCTCTCTCTCCCTCTCTCTTTCCCTCTCTCTCTCTCTCTCTCTCTCTCTCTCTCCCTCTTCCCCTCTCCCCCCTAATTCTCTCTCCCTCTCTCAAAACCTTCTTCCCCTCTTCCCCTCTCTCTCTCTCTCTCTCTCCTTCTTCCCCTCCTCCCTTCTCCCTTTCCCCTCCTAATTCTCTCTCCCCTCCTTCCCCTCTTCCCCTCTCCCTTCTCCCTCCAAATTCTCTCTTTCTCTCTCTCTCTCCACTTCTCCTCTTCCCCTCTCCCTTCCCCCTCCTAATTCCCTCTCTCTCTATCCCTTTCCATCTCTCTTTCCCTCACTCTCTCACTCTCTCCCTCTCTCTCCCCCTCTTCCCCTCTCCCTTCCCCCTCCTAATTATCTCTCTCTCTCTCTCTACCTTCCCCCTCCTAATTATATCTCTCTATCTCTCCCTTTCCCTCTATCTTTCCCTCTCTCTATCTCTCATCTCTATCTCTCCCTCTCTTTGCCTCTCTCCCCTTCTTCCACTCTTTCCCTCTCCCTTCTCTCCTCCTAATTCTCTCTCTCTCTCTCTCTATCCTCTTCGTACATCTTCCCCTCTCCCTTCCCCTCCTAGTTCTCTCTGCCTCTCTCTCCCTTCTTCCCTCTCTCTCTCTCCCCCTCTCTCTCTCTCTCTCTCTCTCTCTCTCTCTCTCTCTCTCTCTCTCTCTCTCTCCCCTTCTTCCTCTCTTCCCTTCTCCCTTCCCCCTCCTAATTCTCTCTCCATCTCTCTCCCATTCTTTCCTTCTTCCCCTCTCTCTCTATATATCTCTCCCTCTCTCCCTCTCTCTCCCCTTCTTCCCCTCTTCCCCTCACCCTTCCCCCTTCTTAACTCTCTCTCTCTCTCCCCCTTCCCCCTCCTAATTATCTCTTCCTCTCTCTCCCCTTCTTCCCCTCTTCCACTCTCCCTTCGCCCTCCTCCTACCATCTCTCCCTCTCCCTTCTTTTCCCTCTTCCCTCTCCATTCCCCTCTTGATTATCTCTCTGTCTCTCCTTTTGCCCTCTCTCTCTCTCTCTCTCTCTCTCTCTCTCTCTCTCTCTCTCTCTCTCTCCCTCTCTCTCTCTCTCTTGTGCACCCTCCACCTCCTAATTACTCTTGGATCTATGTGTGCCATAAATCAAATATCTGATTTGTGGCACCAAAATCTTACCGCCACAATACATTTTTAAATGTTTTTCAAATATTGCCCTACCCCAAATCCGATATCCATTTTTTTTTAATTTTAAAAATTGGATATCCGATTTGTAAAACTTAGGCTTGGGCATTGCTATGGAGCAATGTACTGACACCCAACCCAAAACAAATTCAACTCAAGATTTTCGCATTTTTTGGTGAGTGAAAAATGCTACTTTTTTCATATCGCAACATTTTGGCCCATCATGATCCTGCACATGCCCATTTACTCCTTAAGGTCATTGACAATCTTATTTGGAAATATTGGAAAATATTTTCTTAGTCTCACAAAATGTTCCTAGTCATAACTTTAGCTATTCATACCATAGTCATCTCATTTGCATACAATACTTTTGGTCATACCATAACACTTTACATTGGCATCATTACACATTTTAGACTTAATCATACCTTAGATTTTGGACATAGTGACATCAACATCTTTCAAATCTTGTCTATTGGACCACCTTATGTCTTAATATTGGTCATTAGAATCATTTCATATATTTTTAGACTTGGTCATACCCTAGATTGTGGTTATAGTGACATTGTCACTTGTTATTGTCACTTTCAACCTTAAATCTTGGATATTATCATTATTAGGCACCCTTTATACCCAAAACAATCTAAAAACATAGTTGCATTCATCCATATACCCTCACTATCAAGATTCACTTGACACAATCCATACCATTGATCCACAATAAACGTCCATTAGTCTTCCTTATCCTAACCTTGACAAGGGAAACCAAGCTTCCATTAATCCATTGTAAGGCTCCACATCCTATCCTAACCAAACTTCCATTAATCCATACCAAGACTCCACATCCTATCCTAACCAACCTTCCACAAATCCATTCCAAGAATCCACATCCTATCATAACCAACCTTCCCCTAATCCATTTCAATCCACCACATCCTATTCTATTCCTTCATCCACTAATCCATTTCAATCCATTGCATCCCAATCTATGACCCAATCCAATAAAAATACATTTAGTCATGAAAATTCTATTGTTTCCCAAAATCACATTCCATTGCCTAAACTTGGGGATATATGTCAAAAGGAAAATCCAAAGCATGACCTCATAACTCCCCCATTATATCAAGATCAAAGTATTTCTTGTGATCCCGTTCCATCCCATGATCCTATCCTTAAGTCCATCTAAGAAATCCTTATAGATAACCATGTCACCCAAGATAAACCTATCTTTGATCAAGATCCTACTATTGAACAAGAAATCCAAAATGATCCTCTCATTGACCTTTATAGGTCATCCATGATCAAACATTTGAAGTTGATCCTATCCAAACTACAAACACCTCCATTTCCCAAAATGAGACACTTGCCTCATTTGGACACATAGATAATCAAACAAATGACATGAATAACATCAAAGAAGAACATAAAGAAGCTATTATAGATCAAGTCAAAGAAGAAGATACAAAAGCTACCATGGATCAAATCAATATCTCGAATGATCAAGAAGAGATGAGCATGAAAAATGATAAGGCCAAAATATCCTATCAACTAGGATCATCCACTTTTATCAAATCGGGCTTTCTCACAGAGGAGAAGAGAATAAAATGCCATTTAAAATAAATACAACTAGAGAAAATAATTTTCAACAATGATATGGAAAAAATAACTATATAAAATGATTGAAAACCTTCAACACTCACTATGCAAAATGTCAAAATTTCCCTCCAAGGTAGTTACAATTTCACTATATCATAAAAAAAATTGTGATCCAAATCAGTCATACCTCTTACACAAAAAAATAACACCCATAAATAGAATAAATATATTTATGAAATCAAACAATCTTGTGCATGTTATTACTCAACCCCTAGAAAATTTCTCTAATTTTCCTAGAGTTCTCAATATTGAAAGAAAAGATAACAAAGGTCCATACAAAAATAAACACAGACCAAGAATTTTTTTTCAAATAATAAAAATAATTTGTAAAACAAAGATAATAGAGAGTCACTCAAAAACAAAACCTTACCTAGAAAAAGTATTTATAGTAAATCCATGAAAATTAAAACTATATAAAACTATATTAAATATTAAACCCTCACCATAGAATGACTCAAATTTATTGTATAAACCAACTATGACCACTATATTATAATAAAAACAAAAATTATGCTCCAAGCAAACCATTCACCCTACAAAATATAAAATTAGAATGATATTTAAAAAAAAACTTCCTACTAGTTAGAGAAAATATTCCTACTAGTATGTTATGAAGATAGGGACATAATTTCAACCATGCTAATAATTAATACTCATCAAACCTTGATGCTCAACCCCCAAAAGACTTAATTTTCTTACAGTCCTTGAAACAAACAGTGAAGAGAATAGAGAATCATTTAAAAACAAACAAAAACCCAAAAATAATAATTGTAACAATGACATGTAAATAATATTTGTATAAAATAGCAATAAACCTTCACACTCTCTCTATACAAAGCCACAAATTTACTCTCTCGAGTAGCTACGACCATCACACCATAACTAAAACAAAATATTCACTTTAGACCAACCACACACCCTACAATTTTTTTATAACACAATCATAAATAGACACATGAAAACCTCACTCACACATAACTAAAGAGAACAAACTCAAATGCAAATTAAACACAAATATGTGTTAGTACAATCATAAATCTTGAACACAATATAGCTTTAGCTCACAATATAAACCTCCTACATATCATACGAGCCTCCTACACATCTTCACAATGCACATTCATGTCTACCAACATCGTACAAACTATGACACATACATTATAAACAAACTTAGAAAATATATTATTTCATCAGTTGATCAGACAACATTACTTTGATGAACTACTTGCAATGCACTTTATGCATCACATAGTGTGATTCAAAACATTAATGAAAACAAAATGACACAATCAAATCAAAAAAAAATTTACTCAAACAACAAGATGGACGGTTGAAACTTGATATCTTTAAGTTGTGCATAATATACATATATACAAATATTAGAAAATAGTTTTTTTCTGCTATATGACATTTGACCTTTGGTGACCATGTGAGTTGCATGTAATATATACAAATATTAAAGTATATAATTTTTTTAAGAGAGCATTTGACTGATAAAAAAATACTCAAAATGTTATGAATCAATCATAAAAATAAAGAAAAAGAAAAAGACAAACATTTGCACAAAATCTTAGATAAATTAATTAAAAACTGTGGATCTAATAATATCTCTACCTATAAAAGAGACTATTTAAGGCTCTACTTAAACATCATGTAATCCAATAAAAAACAATAAATAAACATTTTATGTATTTTCAATAAAAAATTTATTGCTTGTCCAAACTAACTTAACTTCTTGTTAATGATATGACCCTTATAACCAACATCTTAAACTAAGACTTGGGATCCATTTGTATACTCGCATTCTTACAATAAGACAAGACGTACAAATTCGTTTCACATATACATTTTATTTGTCTTTATCATTGTTTGAAATTATGTTGATATGACCCTTATAACTAAGATTTGAAATCCATTGATATACTCCCCTCTTACAATAAAACGAAACTTAATTTCACATACACATTTTATTTGTCTTTATCATTATTTGAAATTATGTTCAAGTATATTGTAAAAGTTTATTTGACACATGCCTTTGATGATGGAGTCATTAATGCATTCAATAGTCAATAAGTATATTTATTTGATGGCAATGTATACCCAATCCTTCACAATAAGACAACAATTATGTAATAGGTGTCTTCTTCGGTAGCACGAGGTCCTATTTCTTCACATGTAAAGCATCTATTCTTTTTCACATGTAACATTATTTCTACATTCAAACGAAACACGTGTCAAGCTTACAAGTAAGAGATAGCTGAGCCAATTTTAATAAGTCGCGAGGAATCTTTCCGTAGACACCAACGTCCCAATCGAAGTATTTCACACGCGGAGGTGTACCTTCAATGTTTTACCCTATTCGAACTCAACCTCTTTAACCACAGTTAACCACATGTAATAACTTATATATATTTTATTTTAAATATGTAATAACTTATACTTACCTTGATGCTTTGCACACTAATGGTTGGGCTACTTATACTATAATCTGGGTGTGATGGGCAGGTACCCTTTAGAGTTGCACATGGTCCACATATCTGATAACAATAAGATTGTAGTTATTGGTATTTTCTATGAGATTGGACCTCATGAGGACCATTTTCTTGCAAAGGTAGTATTGGTTTTTTTCTTTGAAATTTGTGTATGAGATGTTGAGTAAATTGTTCTTATTCAAGTTATGAATTAAATAGAAATGAACAATTTTATTATACTATTAGTATTATCTGATTGTTTGCTTGCGCATCCTTCTAGCATTATACAAGTTCTATTTTTTTTAAAAAAGATCCAAACCTTTTATATGGAATCACACTTTGTCTTTATAAATTATGTGAAACAAGTGCTAAGTTTTTTTTGGAAGGGTTCAAACTCTTATACATCGAGCCATACTTTGTTGTTGGAAACCATCTACGAAACAAGTTTTAAGATTGTTTTGAAATGGTCAAAACCCTTTCACAAGAAACCTTTTTATTTTTGATAAAAGGGTTAAAAGCCTTTTACAAACCACTTGTAAAAGGACCCAAACCCAAACAACCTTGTTGCACAACCAACACCACCTAGGTGTCTTCTTGTCACATCTTTCTAGCATTTTCTTGTAAACCACCTCCACTAAGATATTTGTTTCACACGCGATTCAATGCTAGGGTGTTTATGAGGGACTTAAACTATGGTATTTGACAAGAGAACCAAGTGGTCCAAACCACTTGACCAGACCCCACTTGACTTGTTTCTATCACTCTAACTAAACATTTACATGTTTTTTCCTTTAAAATTTAAAATTCTCTATTCTAACTTTTTTATTTACTATATTTTAATTTGTTTAATTAAATTGTTAAATAGAGAAAATTAAATATTTAAGTCTTTTGAAAGTATACACCGCTAGCAATTCATCGCAAGAAAATTCACCGCCATGACAAAGTCACTTTGAAGAAAATTTACCACCACCAAAACTTCATGGCATTTGTTAGTGTAATTAATTAATTAATTATTACACTAGCATAAGGTAACTTAGGGTTAATTAATCATATTAGTCCTAGGTTACTTTTTATCATTTAATAATGGTGTTGAGATAAGATTCCCTTCTAGAAGATGAGTTGTCTTTTCTAGAAGTTATCTCCATCTTGTTATCATTCCCTAGGTTAGGGTTTCATGTTGTCACATGAAGTGTGGTTTGTACACTTGGCAACATCTTATGCTTTTTAGGTTTAGCACTTGCCTATATAATCAGGCATATGTATTCCATAATTCTATCATATTCTGAATATCAATCAGATAATCTCTATTTGCATGCCCTTTGTTGCAACACTTTCTGTGTGGTTGAATTTCTTCTTGGCAGGTCCTCTTTTGAAGTGTGCGCAGCTTCATTGGATGATGCAACATCCATTATTCCAACAGTATTAACATTTTTAATATATATTTTCAAGACTTTGGAATATTTTTTACAAAATAATATATATTAAAAGTGTTAATGTGATTAATTTTCTGCCATGAATTGCTAGTGATGAATTTTCTTTGAAGTAATGTTATTTATGTATTTATATTTTAACGCCTTTGACTTATATTATATGGGTGATGTATGTGTGTTACTTTGTATTAAAATAAAAGGTTTTTATTTGTTATTTTTTGATTTTTTAATAGTGTATTTAAATATATTGGAGGATTTTTAATATATTTAATTCAAATTCTATTCTAAATGTTAGACTATTTTAATTATTTATTAAATTTTATTTTTATATTATCTATTAATTAATATAAAAATAAAATTTATAATTTAAAAAAAATATATATATATAATGAATAAAACTTAAAAGACAACTCATTTTAAAATATGTAGAATTCTTTTGTTAATAGTAAATATTTCTAATAATTAAATATATTTAATTTTGTTCTTAATAAAAAAACTATTATTTTTAGTCTTTGAAAGTTCACTATTTTATATTTTAAAGTTCTAAACATTAATTTTAGTTTGTGATTTTATAAAGAAGAGAATAATTTGATGATGCATGTATGTGATTTTCATACCATAAGAAATAAACAATTTGGGTGCACTTATTATCTAAAATTATGTGTTGAATTGTCATTGTCTTTAGGTTGATCTCATGAATTTATGTCACCTATATAGACACAATTTAATTATGTGACCCATAAATAAATCACATTGATAACAAAATTGTATTATTTTTTTTTCTAAATTATCTACTTCTTGTTGATAATAAGTATTTAAAATTGTAATAACAAGGTTATCAAATCACTAAGGTTAAGTTCTCCTAGTTGAACACAAAGTAGGTGGGAATAAACATAACTTGCATTTAAATTTCAAAATTTGGGGTTTATATATGTGGTCATGGGATTGACCTAGGATGAGGGAGAGACAATATCTATGTGGGAAATTAATGTCAAAAAATGGAGGTTGCAATAAATGTTAGGCATATGAGAATGTGTGTGAAAATAGATAATATATAGCTAGATATGTGAGAATGTGTAAATAAATAAGGGTGGTAGATTGATGAATGAGCTCAAATGTGTACAAGATTTTACCATTTTTGGATCTATAATTATATGGAGACCTTGTCTCAAAATAGGGACAAAACTAAATGGTAATTAGAAAGGGTATGCAAATTTCACCATTACATTTTACATCCAATTTAAGGTGCACATGTGAAACATAAAATAATATTCTACCAAAATTATATAAACACTTACAAAATATATGCATGAAATTAAAAATAATTAGACATAAAAGGGTATTGAGTTCATATAAAGTTATGGATCTCACTAGATATCACTGTGCATACATTACCCTTGGCATGTGTGCTCCTTGAAAAATTGAAAGTAAAGAAAATATGTGCAATGAGAAACTTATATCTAAAAAATGAAATAGGCATGCAAAATACAAACTTGCTTAAATGTCTAGGAAATTAAAAACTAAAATTGAGAAGCAAGGTTAGAAAATTATTCCTATATAGAAAATGATATGGTGTGTTTCTATGTGGAATTTCAACCTCTATGAAATTATATGATAAAGATTTATATAGACATGAAAATGAGTCTCTCTATGGAACTTCCTACTTTCTAAAATATCAAATCAATAATCTAGGGAAAATAAATGAATCACCTTCAAATTGGTTGCATAAATAGTGTGCAAACAAATAGAGAGAAGAGAAAATATTACATGAAATTTAATGTTATCTATGGATAATCATGTAAAATAAATGTTAATAATGATCATTTAAAAATCAAGTAGGAAGTACATAATGAAAATAAGGCTTCCCTTAGCACAAGAAAATAGAAATTATAATGTTACCCTCAATGGTAAAAAAGTACCCATGTGAGTACAAAAATCACTAGGATAGGAATATGCCCCTAACACAACATCTAAGATCTTGAGCATACAATGGTTGAGGTAAGGAAAGAGGTCCCTAGTATTGAACACAACTATATTGAGAGGGGGTTGAATCACTATATCATTTGACATTTAATTCCATTCAAAATAGTTAAGCACCATTATACTTCAAGAAGGAATTAGGAACAAAAATGAAAACACACACATCGGATTTATGTGAAACCCTAAAGGGAAAAACCATAGTGAGAAAAATTTCTTGGATTTACTGCCCAAATCTAGCCTCACAAGTAAATATTAGATAGTAGATATGAATTGCAAGCACCAACCTACGCGATACACCAATCCCCAAAACAATTTGATAATAATCAACCTATTTGAGATAAGAAATCTCACAATATGAGCACCATCTCAATACACGAGAAACACCAACCTCAACATACAACATGCACCAATCTTAATGAAACTGTGGATTCGACCACATACAATAAGAGGCAACAACCTCAATACAAAATACTAAATTACAAAGTACAATAAGATCTCTACCATGTACTTACAAAGTGATTTTGTAATTATGCTTTGTCAATTTTAGAGCTCCCATACGTGCCTTTCTTGATATTACCTAAACATCCTCTGACATGAAGAATTGATCATGAATAGCTCGACTAGATTAGATAATCATGTACAAACCCACTACCATATTGTCACACACACTACCACACACACTTTTATAAAACTACAACAATTTTCCTAAATACTGATCTACAGTGATAGATAATAAAACTATGTTGGACCCAAATTTAGAATCATTGAACAAACACCAGTTGAGCTACAAAAATATTTTGAAGTGTAGCCATGTTAGCTTGTACATAGTAGAGTTCAAGATAGAAAATAGTCATTGGAACATATTTGAATCTCATCCATTGACCTTCAATATTTATGGAAAAAATGAACGGATCACATTCAAACTTCAAGAAAATATACCATGTTGAAAATTCCATAGTCCATCCCATAACACACACATGAAACTTGCTGAAATTTCACACATTCATGAAATAAACGTCGCATAACAAAATTTCTATGTGTAAAGCTAAAAAAACTTTAGGATCCCTCCAGCTCAACCACTAGAGTACATGTGTCACCATTACACATAATTGTGGATGCCCATTCTTGAGAGAAAATGTTTCTATGAAGAAAGAGTCTTGCCCGTATAGATGCGGCCCACCTAAAATATTTACTTTACACTTTAGGCTTAGGAAAATATTTTTGAACCAAGGAAAGTGGTAAGCAAGGAGTGCAAAAAAAAATTGCCTAGAGACATAATATATCACTTAACCAACTAGAAGCCACCTAGAGCAAGTCAACAAAAAAATAGAACATAAAGTGCATGCCCATCTGAAACACTTAGGGGGAAAAACTTAACTCCTCTTGCAAACTCTGAATACATATCCGTGAGATAGAGCATTGAAAACTAGAATTATGATACACCTTGACACTTGAAACTTGAAATGAGAAAAAATCTAGATAATCTAAACTTAACCTCCAAACAACAAAGCCAAATATTATAATGTGGTGAAATGCGATGAATTTTTCTTTCTCCCACTAACAATCCTAAATAGAAACATGATTTGTCTTTACTCTATAGAATTTGGAGAACCATTATGGTACATATTATCAGTTGAAACTTGAATCATGCATACCTTTCATATGTACTTGACTATCCTCCAAGATATAAGATCACATCTTCAAATGTAGAGAAATATAGAGCATTCTCTAACTACTTTAGTACAACTTCATGTGCCTTTAATTATCTAAAACCTTACTATTTTTGAAAAGATAAGCAACATTTACAGGGTGTTGTACCCTTCACACAGAAAGCCCAAAGGGCCAAAGGAAAGCATAGTTCAAACATAACTTGAACTATAGGAACAAACAAAAACAATTGAATGACAACTGTAGAACAATAAAGAAATTAAGCAACCCTAGAAACAAAGGGGTCAAGGCTGACTGCATGAAATTGAGGCCAAGAAGCAACAACAGATTTGGGGAGTCCCTTCTTCTTTCGTAGAACAATCGACTAGGGAGGCTCAGAATATGGAATCAACAAGAGAGTTGAGGGGAGTTGATCGACCCCTACCACCATGGGAGAGGAGCCACCATATAGTGAGGGAGTCAACAAAGAAGCAACAAAGATCAAATCAACCAAAGGAACAACAAAGATGTTCAATGAAGGAAAAATAGGTTATGGCAGAACAATGACAACATAAGGTTCCGACGACACAAAGACAATAGAGGGTTGAGGTTCTACAACAATGAAAGTTGGTAGAGTATCTTGGGTAGGGTCAAAAGGGTCACCCTCCTCAAATGAACTAACTGAAGGGAAAGAAACAACAATAAGATGGTTCATGAAAGAATTCTTCCACCAAGTTGCAGCACTGTAGGATTAAAAGGGTCACCCTCCTCAAATGAACTAACCAAAGAGATAGAAACAACAATAAGATGGTTCATGAGAGAATTCTTCCACCAAGTTGCAACACTCTTACAATGAGTAAGAGGGAAACTGGAAGCCAAGTGACCAAAAGAGAAACACCTCTTGTAGCAAAAAGGGAGCCCCTCATAGTCCAGGAGCTGCTTCCAAGAAAGGTACACCACCATCAAGACCACATCACCATGGAGTGGTTTGGAGATCCAAATCTATCAAAAATCATGCCATCGTAGTATCCCCAAGATCCTGAGATGTAGAATCCACCTTCAAAAAGCTGCCAATGGAATTGCCAATAGATTCAAAGCAAGAATCCTCCTAGAATTGGAGGGAGATTTAGAAAATGAACCCAAACAGGTTTGATATTCAAAGGCTCCGTAAGAGGATTGAAACCTTATTTTTAGAGAATGAATTGGCTCATAATAAATATGTTCAAAATAAATGACTCTTATCCCAACCAAGAACTACCACCAATATGCTAATAACTCTAGAAAGCTCACAATTGCATTTGTGACTTTCCTTTGAATTTAGAGGTACAACTCCCTCGTAAGATCTTCAATGAATTAATCTAAACTAAAGAAAACTAGTATGATTTTAACTAGGAAGCATGAAAGGTAACTAATGCCAATTCATAAAAATGACACTCACGTGAGAGCAAGAAACACAACCATAAACAATCAACACAAATATTGAAAACTTATAGCTATCCCATCCGAAAATATAATGTCATACTGTAACAAATGGTAGTCCATAGCCAATCCCACAAAGAAGAAATAACTATATGCACACATAATGCTAAGATCAACGCACTAAACCTACCATAAGATTCATAATACTAAGATCATGAAATATTATAGAAGTAAATATAAATCCATCTTGATAACACCGCTAGGTGTATATCCGAAGAACCCCTGACAAAGTCTCCATTTACCAATATATAGTGAGCCAACCCCACTGAATGGTTGTCAAAGCTGTTAACAAATTTGGGAGTATTCTTGTTTTGTTCTTTATCTTGAAACTGCTAAAATTGGATCGACATCATTAGCCTGGGAAAATGAAATAACATCGGGAAAGAAAATTTATCTTTATCTTTCCAACAACCACCGAATGAACCTTTGCATAATCGAATAATTAATGCAGACTCAAGGGAAAACCATACAAAATCATTGGTCTTCTTCTTGATTGAAAATGTAATTTAAATTGTTTCAAATCAACCCTTTACTTGAATAGAATTGTTGTTCATTACATTTTCTTGGGAGAAATCACCAATGTCCCATCAAAATTCTATAAGTTTAGCTAGTGTCACCACCCTTTGTCATTCAAGAGCAACAAATATGGCGAGCACCCAAAGTGATGGAGAATCTGCAAGTGACTTCCTTATCTTTGAAGAGATTGAGTGCAACCTGATTTTTAGGCATTTGTCAGACTAGATGAAGGAGGTCTTCATGGTATAGAGCGAGGTAGAAGAAGAAGTACTTCAAAACATCTTGGGTTAAGAATTTTTGAACCAAGCAAATGTGCACAACACCACCATGTTGGAGTGCTCCATCTATATTGTCTTTAGGACTTCTAGCCAACACAAGTGGGGGCTCAAAGCACTAGAGTGCCTAGTGAGGCCAAAATTTTATCATCGTGTTAGGGTGGTGATCAATTGACTCAACCGCTATCCTCGAAAGGGACTAACAACTGATTCCATTTGCATTGTGTTGGCTCTTCAGGATGAAACATTGGAAGAAGCCAACACTCTTTTTCACTCTGGAGTTGTGAGAAATGATATGAGATTGTTCATGTAGTTCTTGAAATCACACAAGAATCTATTGTCACATGTGCAAGTGGAACACCTTCATACTATGAGTGAGATCCTGTGAGTCCTAATATTTGCTCTGTGTATCTAAATGAAACTACCTCTTCTGCCTTCTGTTGTCAATATAAATTTTTGTAATTAGTTCTAACAAACAATTTTGTATTACCGACACCATGTATACATGATATTATATAAATAAAATTGTCTCTTTTTAGTATCTCTACATTTCCATATATAGCTTTGTTTGTTCCTATTCATATGCCTTTGAAAATGGTCATTTCTTTTTTTTGTAATGCATCAGCTGTGTGATTTAAGTTTTTGTGATTTTATTAGCTCTAAAATGCTCCTAGGTGGTGAAATGAGGGGTTCACATAACTCAATAAAACATCACCTAGGTTTAGAGTAGCACTTAAAATTCCACCCAAAACATAACTTGCGAGGGAAGTAACAAAAATCTAACACAAAATTACTCATTGTATGGATTACCTGTGCATATGTACCTTTCTCGAAGAGTGCCAAGTTAGAAAAGAATCATAAAGGACCACCCAACAAACACAATGATTAAAAAATTAGTAAAATGCGAAGTTAGGAGAACTAAGGAAAACACCGCCCAAGTTAAAAAATAAACGAAGAACACCGCCCGAGTATGAATTTTGGAAAAATAGACTAAGGAAAATAGAGAAAGAAAATTAAAGGGAAAGGGGCTCACATCCACAAGTAACACTTACATACATTCTTTCATCACTTATGCAATGCTTTATATCAAGGGACAAAGAATACAACATTCAAACCATCATAGATAATAGTTACAAATATTTTCATCAAAAACAAGAAACTACAAGTTCTTCATATAAACATTCATTTCAACTGGTCAACTTTCACTTATTCATGAACAATAGAAGATATGGTACAACTATGTACATCATGCTCGTGAAATTCATCACCATGTCCTTCTCCTCACAAATCTCTTGATCATCACCCCTTAGAGCGCACCTCTATACTTTTAATATTTTGACACCTTTGAACATCACATGAAACCTTCCAAAATGCACCATTGTTGACATCAATGACAACACGTGCAACAATATCCTCCTTTTGCATTGATGGAAAAACTAACCTGATATGTAATTTATCCCCCCTTGACATCAAGGGAAAAGGGAAAGTGGTCTTCATCTATATTTGCAACAACATACAAGTGTTGAACACACCAGAATATTGAGAGGGTGGGTGAATCAATATGCTTTAAAATTTAATCCCAATTAACTACTATTGATGTTGAGTTTGTTGGAAGAATAGCGAGTTTGTGATTGATGCATTTGTTGGAAACATGAGCATGTGGGATGAGAAAAAGTTGTACAGTTATGCATTGCAGTGTTGTCAATGATGTCAACATTTTATTCCAGTATGAAGACCATTCACTAGTACATAAACATCAATAAACTACTAAAAAAATACTAAAAATTGCTTATAAATGACTGAACTTGGTCACATGACCATTATTAGTTTATTGCTAGTCATATATATAACGCGACCAGATTGATGACTAAACCATTTTTAGTCATTTATTGGTTGTTTTGATTGATCGATTTGGTAGTATATTTATTCATTCATTTAGTCATTTATTATTGTAATTTGGTCACTTATTTAGCTATTTTTCTCACTAATATATTTAGTCGTTGATTTAGTCATTGATTTAGGGAACATTGAGAGGGGGGGTGAATCAATGTTTAACAATTATTAAAACTCCATTCATTCAAAACATGAAGCCATTTCATCATTGCATTAAGGAAAAGATGTACGCATTGAAAGTAAACATACACAACACCATGAAACAATTTTTTTTGCATGGAAAACCTATTAGGGGAAAAACCATGGTGGAGATTAATCCATAATTTGAGTACTCAAAATATAGTTGTTTACAAAAGGGAATGCACTTGCATTTAGGCACACTACCTAGAGCTCATTGCTGAAAAGAAAAAGGCTTACTGTCTACAAAATTTAGATTAAAACCATCTAAGGGGTGAGCTAACATAATAGAATCTAATCATGCTAGGTAATAGTTTCGATGAAGCTCATGGATCTTATTCAAGATCTTCTTTCTAACTTTACATTTCACTCTGCAAGATTTTTTCTCTTTTCTACTCTTTGCATCACTTATAATAAAATATGCATTACTCCTCTACTGGATCTCATAATTCACAGTTCTTCATATTCATATACCATACATGCCTTGTTAAATGATAAAAACAATCTCTTATATATATATTCGTGATCAAATACTTATTGATCCAATAGTCAACTTCATAAAACATTAAGTTACTTTTAACTTGTCGACCAAATACACCACAAAATCGATTAAGACAAAGAGAGGACCCAAATAACACTTAATCCACATGGAGACTTCTAATTAATTCTATCTTATACATATATGAATTCCATCTTTGTCGGGTCAACCTTCTAGCATATATAGTTAACAAATTAGTGCATCATATCTTGTAGATCACTTACCAATGAGTGTGCATCAGTACCAAGATACTACAACCCTCAAAAATTCTTCCTGAGAGATCCATAACCCAAAATGTCTGTCTGGTGGGATGACTAGATCAAATTTTATGCCTTTTACCGAATCCCCTATTCTTTACTCTATTCTACCGGTAGGAGCCAAAATAGTGCTGCTCATTTAGATGCAAGACTTGGGTTGCCATTAATGAAAAAACTTACAATCCAATCTACTTAGCAATATTCCAACAATCCCCCTTTGGCATTGATGGCAACACTTAGTGAAAAATGACTAAGTGTTAGAATCATTATAGGTATACTGCCAAACTGCTTGCTGCACTTTCTCCCCCTAATCACAAGGCATTTTTCACTGCTTTCTCTCCCTCTTTGACATCAATGACAAAGCACAGATTCCATATGCCAAAAATGTGACAAAAAGTGACAAAACACTTGTTCAAAATCATCAATTCTTCAAATTTAGAACATATACATGTATAGCTATCCTCCTTTGATCAAAATTTCAAAAACTTGAAAAAAATTTGTTGTTATCTTTAGAAAATTATCTTGTTGTTTTTCTTCACTTTCAAAATAAAATTCTTCTAGCCATCAATTGCAATTCCAGTGCTAATAATCAAGCTATTTTTCTTGGAAGTCTTGTTGATAATCTCAATGAGAGATTCAAGAATTGTGATTTATTTTTCCAAATTTTCATGATTTTGCAGAATTTCCACCAACTACTCCAGCCTGCACTCAATTAATTATTTTACCTTCCAAAAGGTGTCTACAAGAACATTCTTGGATAGTTGAATTTTTATTTGAGTTGCTTGTAACTCCCAGATTATTCTCTTGATAAGGCCATCCGGATCCTGAGACATGTCAAAGCTTTTTCCAATGTCGTTTAGTTCCGTCTCAATATGATCTAGCTTCTCCTTGTAATTGTTGACTGCATGGGGCCAACAAACACAATAGTTGTAGATTCTTGTGGTAGAGTTAATGCATTGTCTCAAATCATTCATTTTATTCTTTAGCTTGGAAAGGGATAGTATGAATTTTTCCTTTAGGTGAGAGATAATTTCACCTTCTTATTTTCCTTTATCTTTAGATCCCATTGATTCTTTGCTACACTCAATCATCTCTTCGAGTAGAATTTCCTTCAAAATTTCCCATCTAATCTTACAATGCTCAATATGATAATTTAGAACTTCTAGAATCAAGTCTTGATTGTATGATGGTTTGAATGATCATAACCTTGCAATTTTTTGCATACCACTTGCACTTTGGATAAGCTATTGTAGCTTTTCTTTTTACAAATATTTCTCTTCCTCACTACCTTTTTCAAGACCAGAATAATTTTCTAGTAGATTCTTAGGTTCTTCATCAGATTCTTCATCCGAAATGTCAATAATTTATTTTTCTTTCCCTTTTCCCTCAATCTTGGGAAATTTTCTTTCCGGAGGGTTGTATTCAATGATTTGTTGTCCTCTTTTTTGTCCTCTATCAGTGCTACCAGAAGAGGAACCAACTTCCATTATTCTTACCAGAGGGGAAATATTGACTAATCCACTCTTTACAAGCACATTATTACAAAACCTTTAAAATTTTGAATCCTAGTTAGACAAAGTCTTAGAATAAGAGCAAATTTGGGTGCATATTGGTTTATCTGATTTCCATGTTACATTGTTAATTTTTGGCAACAAATTCAGAAAATACATAACCAAACATATAATTAGAGTGAAAAACTTGAATGGATACTCTGACTCCTTTGTTAGTTGAACATTCTCCATCATTTTATCTTTTAACAATCCGCATCTAGGTCAAAGTCATGACTTTCAATTATCATTTTATGAGCAATGTATACTGCGCCAACTGATGTAGCTCCTTCCCAATTTTGATAGAAGATTTTATAGGTTATTCCATGTGCAATATAATTCATAATGGGATTCTTGATTGTTGCTATCAACATAGCTCTTTGATCTCTAATTGTTCCAATTAGGGTATCGACCTCTTTGTTCCAGATAGATTTCTTCCTAGGGACATCATTGACTTTGCAAAAACTAGTTAATTTCTCAGTTGCATCTTTTGAGATGATGTAAGGTTTGTCCAGAGTTAGAACATCACCATGTAATCTGCTTAATATGAATTTTATGAATTCTGCATTCTCAAGGTATGGAAACTCATTCCACATATCTAAATTACTATGCTTGGCTTCGCTCAATTGTTTTAATTCATCACTTGGGAAGCAAAAAATTCCTCATAGATCTAATCTTTGCACTGTTATATTTGTCCAATGTGATCAAACCTTTAATTTGTTCCATTTTCCTTTTCGCACTTTAGGGTTCACAACTACACACCAAAATATGAAGAATTTGAGAATGATTCAAAGTACCTGATAATTTTCAAGATTTGTCGATGAATTCGATTTTGTTGCTCCAAAATCCACCTATCGAGTGCTCTCCTTCTTCTCTTTGATAATGAAAAGTGACAAATGATGGCTCAAAGTTGAATTTTATAGCACACACATGTACAATAAATGCATTTTCTCTAATTTTTTCAAAGACTTTGATTTCCTCAGATGACGACAGAAAAATCTCCCGTGGAGCTACAAATTTGCTAAATTTCCTTTGCTAAATTCATCCAAAACTTTTGTACACTATGAGTGCATATTTTTGACTATTGTCTACATTCTGGTACCATCCATAGATAGGGGAGGAAATATTTTCTTGTAAAAATTCTCCCTAGGATAGTGGCCTCAAATTAATTACCAAAAGAGTTACTAGAAGCAGGTTTCGGTACAGAATCATTTCTAGCATCAGAATCATTATTCTTTACCCATGTCTTCTTCATCCATTCTTTGATATCATCGTAGTTATCTTTTCTTTTCCTTTGTCATTTTTCTCTATATATTTGTCTCTATATACCAAACCTCTTTTGTCTGTGTTCTTGTTTCTATAGAATCTTGCAATATGACCATACTTGTTACAGTTATAGCACATAATGTTTCTTTATCCATTCCATTGGTTTCTTCATTGTAATTTTCTTACCAAGTTCTTCTTCAACATTTTTGGTTCTTTGTAATTCACTTTCCAACTGAGTGAATTCTCCACTCATTTTGTTGCATTCATCAGATTTCTCTTTCAGAGTCTAAGCAAGGTTTTCCTCATTTTTCTTCCTTTCTTGTATCTCCTTAGTCATCTTCATCATCATAGATTCCATCTCATGCTTTAGGTTTGTATTTTCTCTAGCAATATTTTCACATTCTTCGGTTATCTTCTTCAAGGTTTGATTTAGGTAAGCATCATCCATATCTTCATTCTCCTTCTATTATATACGATCACAAAGATCATTCCTCTTCACCCTAGATTTAACTATGTGATCCTTCAATGACTGAATGAATTTCTTAGCATCTCTAAGATTTTCTTTCAATTATTGAACTTCTCCTTTAGACTGATCAAGGTCATCAAGAGCTACCATAAGCTACTATTGAAGACTACTAGAGTTCATCAAATTCCAAGATCCACCTCAAGCTACAAAAATTCTCAAGAGGAACTAAATTTGATACCAATTTTTGGAATCAAGGGAACACTTAGAGGGAGGGTGAATCAATGTTCAACAATTATTAAAAATCCATTCATTTAAAACATGAAGCCATTTCATCATTGCATTAAGGAAAAGATGTATGCATTGAAAGTTAACATACACAACACCATGATAGACAATTTTTTTTGTGGAAACCCTATTAGGGGAAAAACCATGGTGGAGATTAATCGACAATTTGAGCACTCAAAATATAGTTGTTTACAAAAGGGAATGCACTTGCATTCAAGTGCACTGCCTAGAGCCACTGCTCAAAGGAAAAAGGATTACTGCCTACAAAATTAAAATTAAAACAATCTGAGGGGTGAACTGAGATAATAGCATCTAATCATGCCACGTAACAGTTCCAGTGAAGCTCATGGATCTTATTCAAGATCTGCTTTCTGACTTTATACTTCGCTCTGCCCTATTTTGCTCTTTTTTGCACTTTGCATCACTTATAATCAAATTCGCATTACTAGTTTGTTGGATCTCACAATTCACACTTCTTCATATTCGTATACCATACATTCCTTCTTAAATGATAAAAAAAATCTCTTATATATATCTGTGATCAAAGACTTATTCATCCAACAGTTGGCTTCATAAAACATTAAGTTACTTTTAACTTGTCGACCAAATCCACCACAAAATATTTATGCACATCCTCCAAAATTGGTTAAGACAAAGAGAGGACTCAAATATCACTTAATCCATTATGGATACTTATAATTAATTTTATCTTATACATCCGTGAATTCCATCTTTGTCGGTTTGGCCTTCTAGCATAGATAGTTAACAAATTAGTGCACCGTATCTTGTAGATCACTTACCAGCGAGTGTGCATCAATACCAATAAACTACAAGCCTCAAAAAACCTACCTCAAAGATACATAACTCAAAATGTTTGTCTAGTGGGATGACTAGATCAACTTTTATGCCTTTTACTAGATCCCTTGTTCTTTACTCTATTCTTCCGGTAGGAGCCAAAATAGTGTTGCTCATTCAGATGCAAGACTTGGGTTGCATGACTTGGGTTTCCACAAATGACAACACTTACAAGCCAATCTACTTAGCCATATTCCAACATGTAATATGGTCACTTATTTAGTCATTTTTTATTCGCTGATATATTTAACCGGTCACTTATTTAGTTGTTGATTTAGCCATTGATTGTTGTAATCTGGTCACTTATTTAGTCATTTTTTAATTCATTGATATGTTTAGTCATTGATTGTTGTTAACTAGTCACTTATTTAGTTGTTTTTATTCACTTCTCATTGATTTCTATCAATTGGTAATATATTTAGTCAATTTAATTATTAATTGATGTTGAAATTAGTAGTATATTTAGTCATTTTAATTGATTGATATTTGAGTATTTAAGTATAAAACACATAAATACACATCAATCATCAATTGCACACAATAAGACAACCATTGAGAAGGAAAATTCGATGAAATTTATTAATAAAAGAAAGGTGTTCTAATTACAACTTAGAAGTAGAGTATTACAATTATTATTTTTTAGTCACAAGACTAAAAAGCTGACTTACAATATTGCACAAAAATAACTGCAAGAAAGAAACTTCTCCAAAAATTTTTTGTAATGATGGAAATGCATGATTGAAGCCCTTCAATGTGAGCACATGCCCTTTTCATCTCTTAAAACTTCTACAACATGGGAAATATTCCTTGAACAAGCTGTAATGTGTAGAATCCAAGAAGGAGAGTGTTGATCATGTCCCACATATGAATCTCTCTCCTTCAATGCAGCCAACAATAACCCATCTAGAATCTTTCCTCCTTTATATGCAATGTGCCATCTGATATGAGCAACAGGGTGTTGCCTTTTCTTCCATAAATAAAGTTGTGCCTCAATACAACCAACAAGATTACTATTAGTCTCAATTCATAAATAATAAAAGTGCATTGTATATTGCAAGTTTATAAAAGTTCAAACATAGTAGAAAGATAAATCAATAAAAAAATTATAGCCTTGTCAACAAATTCCTTAAACAAAGTGTTCAACATAGGCCTGAAATATGCATATTGAACCCTTGATTTCATAATCTTGTTCAAAGTTTAAGAAAGGTGATATGTTTAGATTATAGAATTAAGCTGACATCATAGAATGAAGGCTATCAACACTAACCAAATTGGAACAACATTATCAAAAAACATTTCTTGGAAACCAAGCCCGAGAATGCCATCAAAATTAATTAGAAAACAAAAATGTCAACCCCGGTTCATGCGTTGTCTGAGTAAAGACTTGCGCCATGGAAGAATCCATTTATACATAAATTCCAAATTAAGTTGATGAGAAAAGATCTTTAATATCCAATTGGGAAGCTTTACCATCCAAAAAATACTAACCCAATGTTTCACAACAAGCTTCCCAACTGTGACATCATCTTTACTTAAGAAACCTGATATTGATCCACTACCATATTGAATCTCACAATATTCTCCTTCACAAACAAAAAATGATAGATATTAATTTTTTAGCGACTTCCTTAATATCCCCATGTAAGCAGATTAAACAAAGTGAGATTGAGGGTTCGAAGTAGAGTACCATCTTCTTGGTATTTGCTTGACTTTGATGACTTGTATCTTGAATGAAAATAGCAAGCTAGTTGCATTGTAAAATCATTGTTACAAAATAACCACAAAATCCTCTTTAATTAAAATAAGTTCCCTTTTAGATATTTCAGTTAATGTCTAAGAGAGCTAATTTCACTATCCAAACAACCATCAATTTATTTACTGTATATAATCTCCCAAAATTCAGAATTTGAATGTAATGAAACTAACAATAATTACCAAATATTTGACACCAAAATGTAGTACAAAATGAATTGTTTAATAAAATGCCTCAAAGAGATGTCATATCATGGAATGCAATGATATGATTGTAGAATGTGCACAAAATAGATTTTGCAAGGAATCTCTCAAAATATTTGAATTAATGAAGCACTCTAGAACACCCTCATGTAGTTGGATTGAAGGGCATAAAATGGTACATGATTTCTTGTATAGGAGACATATGACATTCACAAACATGGGATATCTATGCAAAATTGTAGAAATTGGCTTGGAAAATGAAGGCAGTAGGGTATTTCCAGATTCAAGACTTTTACTTAATGTTGTGTAATAGAAGAAAAAAGAATCACTTATATACCACCATAGTGAAAAGTTAGAAATTGCATTTGGTTTTTTAAACATGGCCCCTAGTACAACTATTAGAGTTGTTAAGAACCTTCAAGTACGTTCTGAATTTCACACTACATCTAAATTCATCTCCAAGATTTTTGCAAGAGAAATTGTTCTAAGAGATGTGAACCATTTCCATCATTTTAAACAAGGAAAATATTCTTGTGGAGAATACTAGTGATGGTAAAAATGAAACAATTTGAAAAATAGGCTCACACTATAATAATGTGTACTACATAAAATATCTAGTAATAATGAAGGGACATCCATCAGAGGATAATAGTAGGGTTTTTTTTCATGTATATTGTAGTTACAAGTGCCCTACTAGACATACATAAAAATGTGGAAGTTGTTGACGCAAAAATTTGTAGGGGCAACAACCTTATGGGAAACTTAGCTATTGGGGGACTTGTGCGCATAGCTAAGTGACCTCTGGGTTTTATCAAAGTTGGCTCTTCATTTTTATGCGGGGGAGGTAAAGGGTGAGAAGAGTAACATGAAATAATCAAACCTAAACTAAGGCGATGCACCAAATCATAAGAGAATTAATTAGGTAGACAATTTTTTTTTGTGCAAGTGAAAAATAACACCCTTAGATTATTCTGAACAAATAAAAAATTTATTTACATCATTTTCAAGCAACATTTTTTTAGATCTGTCCAGTTGTAGAAAAATCAAATCAAATCTGCAACGATCTCAAAGATCTTAAGGTTTAAAAATCTAATATTTTTTAGATCTATTCTTGGGTGTATCTTGCATCTCACTTATAAAAAGACCAAATCTTTTTCTCCAACAGTGTAAACACATAAATCATTATGATATATTTTTTTTGACCATAAAGCTTATTTTTTTTTATAGATTACAGGATCCATAAGATTTTTATTTTTTTGCAAATTTATCTCCCTTGTGAGACACCTCCATCTTTGTTAAAGTGGAGGAATGAGAAGCTGACAAGCCTGATAGGCGATGGAACAAGGGAGAGAGAAGAGTGGGACAAAGTGTATGATTATGACTTGTACAATTATCTAGGAAACCCATACAAAGATGGAACATGAAAGAGAGAAGAGTGGGATAGGGTAGCATGGAGGTCTCAATGAGCCATTCAAATCACTATGAAGGCCCAACAACAACTGTGCAGTGTTGCAGTGGTTGTGCAAAATTTTTTGTGAAGGCTTTGGTGATCCGAAGTGGAACTTGCAACTACAATATTTGATAAAAATCCACTTGTTGATCATTGCTAGAGAGTTACAAATTGTGAATTTTTATATGTCCTATAGGACTGAGAAAGGAGGAACACTATCAAATAGTGATTGAATCATAACAAACAGTCCAAAAAAAATGAAATTTACTATCAAATGGTGACAAAGCTCTATCCTCTAAGTAATTTGCACATGGTGATTGAGAACACAGTGAGTAAGAAGTAAAAGATCACTGGATCATAGCTCTACAAAATGGTCATGAGTTATGCAATGAAATTCATTGTTCTTTTGATCACAAAGGAGATCAAGATGAAAACCAACATAGCGATGTGCAGAGAGAATGTTCATGCAGTGCAAAATTTCTTACAAAAAAATTACCACAATAGTGTTTGAGGTGAATTGCACCTACTATTTTATAGTGATAACGATATGTTCTACTTGTAGTTGATTGTTGTAGCATAATAAATAGGCTAAATAGTTGTTCATATACCATTATTTCAAATTCAAAATTGCTATACCTTATTCTACCTGAGAAAACCACAAGGGAAGTCTATACATAAGACACTATTTTTTCAAATTCAAAATTGCTATACCTTATTCTACATGAGAAAACCACAAGGGAATTCTATACATAAGACACCATTATTTAAAATTCAAAATTGCTAGCTCTTTCACAATTGTTTGCTTCATTTATTTGATCTAAGAAACCCTATTGTATAGAAGATGCTCTCAAAATCACAGTAAAATCCTTTATTCCGAGATGGTTGTTCAAAATCTTTCCATCATAATAATGAACAATAGTATCAGTCATTAACCCTAAATTTGCACGAGTCTCATCAAATTCTACTTTTCCGCTCCCTTTTCCATTCTGAATTTTATTCTTAATTTCATCCATGAAGAACTTCCTCAACCTGTAGATCCTATTGTTATCCATAACTTTACCAAGTGTTGAGGATAGCTTCGATTTTTTACCCAAGCAAAAATTGACAAAATTGGGCCTTACTATATTTTGATTTGGTAAGGCTGAATTTTTTCAATTGTTGCTTGGGTAAGAACTCAAAGCTATCCTCAACACTTGGTAAAGTTATGGCCAATAGTAGGATCTATAGGCCGAGGAAGTTCTTCATGGATGAAATTCAAAATAAAATTCAGAATGGAAAAGAGAGTGGAAACGTACAATTTTGAACTTGAAACAATAGTGTCTTATGTATAGTCTCCCCATGTGATTTTCTCCTAGAATAAGGTATAGAAATTTAGAATTTGAAACAATGGTATATGAACTATTTAGCCTATTTTTCATGCTGCAAAAATCAACTACAAGTTAGAACATATCCATATCAACATAAAATACTAAGAGCAATTCACCTCAAACTCTATTGTACCTGAGTATGACAATACCTGAGCTTCTAGTGTTTCTAGACAAAACCTGTAATAGAAAAGTATAATCTCCATCTAAAGGAACCATCTTCTAAGCTCTTCCATGAAATGAGGGTTGAAAACATTAGAAGAAAAGCAATACCATAATTCTAAAGTAACAATTTCTATTAAGCCAAATGTCAAAAAGTATAATTAAAAAGACAAATCCTTACAATTGGACCTCAAATTGGACCAAGAAGATTTAAATTATTTTATCTTTAGAATGTAGGAACTTTCTTTGCCAGAGCTTCACAATCTCAAGTTGGATCTCAAATTGGACCAAGCAAATTTATGATTTTATCTTTAGAATGTAGGAAATTTCTCTATCGAAGCTTCACAACCTCAAATTGGATCTAAAATTAGGCCAATAGATTTATGAGTTTATCTTTAGAATGTACAAAATTTCTCTATCGGATAATAAAGATGTTAGGTTGGATGTCAAATTGGACTAGTAGATTTATGATTTTATCTTTAGAATAAAGGAACCTCCTCTATTGGATATTGAAAAATTCCTATACTCAAGTTCTTCTTTTGAGTGAAAACACCCAAAAGTGTTTCAGACTAACTCAAGGTACTCTCCAACCTAGTTATGTCACTGATAGCAACCCAATTTTTCCTAAACCATCTATACTCGAATGTTGCATCACAATATATTCTTCTTGCACATAAAAATCCCACATATTAACCCCTTCTAAATAAAATTAGAAATCATCATATAACCATAATTAATAAATCATTTCAGTTTTAGAAAGAATCTGGTGTCATTTACTATCAAAACAAAAGCTATATAAATTAAAAAAAATCCATGAAGCCCTCCATCCAAAGAGAAAATAAGCAATGTAAGGATTTGAGAAATATAGGTCCAAAGGGTTATTCTATAAGGGTAACGGAATCACCATATGAGTACAACCAAGGGAAAAATTCTTGTGACTATAATTATGTGATCCATAACTCTATTGGTCATGTGGCACAGTTGTGCCATAACAAATATAGGATGCATTCATGTGTGACCCAAGTTTAATGTGGATATGTTGTGATAGAAATGGAGGCACTCATATGAGCAAAATTCATGTAAAAATCACTGTCATCACAATTATGTGTCAATCATCATTGGGTACATTCAGGTTGACTCAAGTTTAATAGGTTACATTGTAAGGATAGCAAGATCCAAGAGTGGTTACCTCTTGCTGCAATAAAGAGCCTAAAACTTTGGTTGATATGCAGAGTGGTTGTGTTATATCAATATGTAGTGCATTCAAGCACAACCCATGTTTAATGGGCTATTCTAGAGAGTGATCAAGATTTTCCAAACCTTATGAATGTTACTTAAAAGTGTATAGCTTAAACTACAAACCAATTTTGTTACATACTTGAATGCAATATTGGGTTACCACAAACTATAATAATGTGATCTGCTAATAACCATTATGGAAAGTATTAAAGAAAGACCCATTCTATATAGGATAAATTTACCTGATCAAGTTTGCATACCTTAATGGTCAAACACAAGCTTCCCAAACACTCTAGGATACAATCAAAGATCATACCACAACCTTGTCAAGACAACTAATTTTCTGACCCAAGATTTAAAGTTTGTTTGTAATACCAACAAAAGCATTGGTAAGAGAATGACTAGGGTACAAACCCTAGGCATCGGTAGAAACATAAACCATAAATCTAGTGGATTAGTGAGGTTGAAATACCAGAAAGATTGAGACATTGTAGCCAATAATTTTTTTTTGCAATCTAAAGATTGTAGCCAATAACAAGCACACTATGTAGCTCAATGACATTTGTAAATGCAATCTATGGTAAGAAGAATGACAATGACTTGAGGTGTGAAAATCAAAAAGAGGTTGAGAAGTTACAAGATAATAAAGCTCAAACCTTGCATAGTACAATGGAGATTTTAATAGTTAGTTTCTTTATCCCCTTGTTGACCTTAAGGGTTTTTCAAATGCTATTGATAGTGTTAGACAAGGAAAATACTGATGGTAGGAAGTCATTGATGTCACAATTCCCACTCATTTAATTTATTTAATGTCAACCCAGGGGTTTCTAAAGCTATCTGCGATAAGAGTTGGATCGGTTTGTGGGGGGTTTGGTAGTTTTTACTTGATTAGGAGCGATTCAAAGCTATTTTTTCTTTTTCAGAAGCATTTCTGTAATAACCTTCTATTCCCGATTCATTCTAAATAACCATCAAAATGGAATTTAAATAGAGAGATTTCATTCTAGGACAATTTAGTTTATGAGCAAATGGAATGTAGTGAACCTCTTGATAACATTTATATTTTAGTTGTTTTGAGTTGATGCTAGTCGTTAGATTTCTTTTCAGACTATGTTACTTTTATGCATTCTGTCATTGAGTATATGATCAGTTGTGAAACTCAGTTGATGATACACTTTACCTTATGATTCTTTGTTATTTATGTGAGATGACATTATTTTGATGGTATCTATTGTTCTACAATGATTATGATGGTACTATAATGTGATTTATTTTAGATGCTATGTCTTACATTAGTTTGGTGAAGGAGATAGTTTAGTAGTACTCATCTGTGAGTGCCCTGCTGCACCGTGATTCTTCTTCACGGTTTTTCTTTTATATATATATATATATGTTGTTCGATTGACCATACAATGTGATGTAAATTTCAGGTACATGCATTGAATCCACCTGATTCGTTAGGTTTGAGCGTGCCATGGCCCAATCGAATCATTGAAGGGAGATAGTCTTGTCCTCTGTCATGAGCCTTCATTCTGGAAATAATGAGTATCATTTTGTTATCCGTTCATCTTGTTATTTTTTGTCCTATCGTTTTACTCCTTGGTCATCATGTCGTGTTATGTTGTCAAGTTTTCATAATGTTATGTTTATATTAATTTAATGATTTAATTTATAAGTATTGAATTTAAAAATGATTAATTGCAATGTTTAAATTTAAAAGCCTATTTTAGAATATTGAGGAATTATTTGTGAAATATTAAAATATGTTAATTATGGAAGATTAATTAGTTGTAATTGATTTGTTTGTGCAATTTCAATGTTGTTGAGAACTAAAATTGTTTGTTGTGATTTAAGTTGCAAAATATCTTGTTTTGAACTTGATGTCTGAAAAGTTGAAACTGGATGATTAAAATTGAATGCAATCTGAAAGTTGAGTGGGGAAAATGTATTTATTTGGGAAATTAGTTTTCAAAGGGAAAGGGTTGTTTTCATAGGAAGAAGGTTGCCTCTTTATTTTTGGGAATTTTTTTGAAAATTTGGAAAATCGTAATCAGAAGAAATTGTTGAAGGTGATTGTGATATTGTGGTTGAAATCATGCATTTAATGTCGTTGCTTGTTGTAGATCAAAGCAGGAAACTAGGTTATTTTATGAAATTATATTTAATTAATTGTATCTTAAACTTTAATTGTTATTGTGGAACTAGTTTCTTGATCCTTTCGTTGAATTTCTTGATTCAATCTACATAAGATAGAAAACGAAAAGTTATCAAATGATTTTTATTGAACAAGAAGAAGTTTATGGAGAAAATAAAATCTTGAGAAAATTATGAAAAATGAATTGATGTAATCATTAAGAAGTTTTGTGTTGCTTGGATCCTTGTATTCGTATCATATTGAATTATAGATGATCTTTGAATGTTCTTGTTTCTAATCTAGCCTATTTTCCTTCACATGCCTTGTTTATGATCTCATGTTTTGCATCAATGTTTACCAATGCATGTTTATCTTCTTATGATCATTGTCAATTCATTTGTTACAAACATGATCGAACCTCTACAAGCTTCTTTAAGCATGGTTGACACTTATGTCTACATGCAGTGCATAGCATATACTTGTTATTATTCTATTCTCTTGTCTTTCTTTAACTAGGTATGTGAATAGATTTGTTGTTATGCTTCCTTACCCCAGTTTCACAGTGTGTCATGGTGTATGCTAGGAGCCAACACCATTTCTTTTAAATTATAGGATGTTGATTTCCTCCAACTGGTGCCTCTCGCATGAAGGTATCCTATAAGCCATGTTACATGAGAATAGTGTGTTCGACTCTCACCAGCCTTAAGCATTTTATGTAGTTTTTTTTGGTTTAAATTGCATGTTAGTTGTGAGGAATTTGTACTCACTTCTTAATATTATTTTATTTTTTCTCCATAGGCCATTTTGTTTAACTTCTTCCTATGCATGGTTTAATGTATGGTTGGGTACCAATGGTTTTGGATGATTTTCCTATTAAACCCCACATAATATTTTCTTTTGTGAGGCATCGTATGTATATCCTAATATTTCATGTTTTAAAAGTGATACCTGACAGATTCCTTTGCCTTATTCGATACTTTAGTCATACGACTGTGTGGTGGAAACTTTCGAACAATATTTTGGTTTAAATTTAACCTTTCAGTTTCATACAAAATCCTGTCAACTTTGATCTTCCAGGTGTTGGAGTGAAAATACATTGAGAGGGGGGGGGAGTGAATCAATGTTTATAACTTCTTTAATAAATTTAACTGAAACTAAAAAGAACCATACATATGTTCTCATTTATCAATGATAGAATCATTCATGTATTCGAATGCAATCATATAAACTGAAATGAGCAGTGTAACATTGCATTTGAAAGTAGTAAAGAACTGAAGCAAATGAATCACAGAGACAAAAATAGACACAAGATATGCCAAGTGGACAACCCTCCTAGGCTAGAATAACCACTCCTAAACCTGCTGCCTTTTTCAGGCTTTCATTTCAATAATCAATTTTTGACAATGCCTCATAGGCTGTTTTCTGAGCACTGACTCAAGGAGAACCAACCCCTTTGTGTTTTTCAGAAGAACATACAATGATATAGAGGATCTCTCTATTTCCATTATTTCTTTCAAGTGCCTCTTGATAGACAATGGATAGAATTTTCAAGAGTCAAGATTGACTCTTCAGAATTCCATACATTATCTAATCTTGATATAGCTTGAGGAAAATAAATTAGTTATAGTGACAATACAACACCTCATCAAAACTACATTACATTGATATATCTTTTCTTTCTTTTCTCACTGTTTGATTTTCAAACTTTTTCCATGCAAGAAACCTACAAAACTGACTACACACTATGTTTTCCAAATTTTCAGCATCACACTAACATTACCCCCTTTCCTCACTTAAAAAGTAGAACTACCCTTGTTTATTTTTAGGTTTATTAGAGATTATTAAGCCCTAATCTCTCTATTTTCCTCTTTTTACATTTTAATCATTACATCCCAAGAAGGGTTACAACAATTGCTCATTTTTCACATTCAAGGAATTACCCCAAGATGAATATCAAGTTACCATGCTATAGTCGAGCAACAATAGCTCCAAGTTAATCAGAGAAGGTAATGGTTATGTAAAGATAAAATAGATGAATACCTACGAGGACCAAAAAATAATTTTCCATAAGAAATTTACCAGAACTATAGATTAGCTGAGCAACCCGAGCCACATTGCTATTTTGAGTATTCACACAATGCCAAGAACCTAACAAGAGAAACAACCATGGTGACTGTCTTTCAAACTTCTCCATTCAATGTCCAAGAGTTGCAAAAAAAGACAATCAAATTCATAGTGAAACGACCGAGAGAGAGATTCCATGGAGGCGGCAAGATTAGGGTTCCAAACCCTCAAACAATGAAGCATAAATATTTTCCCTACTTTCCACATGAAATCCTTTGCATACTATGATAGCATTTGGAGTTTGAGAGGAAAAATAATAATAAATCAAAATCGTATAATACACTTTGAAATCCATAGAAAGATCAAGGACTTGCATGTCAACAAGAATAAATTGACATCTGTTTCCTTATCGCACAACCATGGTCACCCTTCGGACTACCCGCAGTACAATGGTAGCTAACACTAACTGTTACACATCATTTACCACCCAATCACAGTCTCGCTTTGGACTACTCGTGGTACAACAATAGCTCCAAGTTAATCACTAGCATCTTCTACCGTATTATCGCGGTTAACTTCTAATAGTTTGCGGTATAGTGGTAGCACCTTTCAAACCACTAAAATCTTCCACCGCATTACCATGGTTAAATTCTGATAGCTTGTAGTGTAGTGGTAGCAGTTTTGTATGCCGCTAACTGTTTACTCGCACTACCACAGTTTCACTGTTGACTGCTCGCGGTGTAGCCATAGCAGTTTTGCTTGCCGCTGGTGGTTTACATGCACTACTGCAGTTACCTATCTGACAGCTCGTGGTGCAGCGGTAGTTGTCTACTTGCCGCTAATAGCTTTCACCGCACTACTGTAGTTGCTCTTCTAATAGTCTGTGGTACCACAGTAAGACGTCCGCGACCATACCAAAGATAAATATGCCGACCAAAACACAAAAAAAATCATTTGCCAATTGCCAAGTAAACTGTCGATTATTTCATTCCTTGTATTATTGATTGCCTTTGACCAAAAATAGATTTCCATCACAATGAAATCCAATGCTATAATGTCCAATGGTATCCAAAAAAAAATGAGGACTGATTTCATGTAAAATTCACAAAGCCATAATCCCATGCCAATTACCATGAACGAAGAGTGAAGGAATGATCAAAGAGTATCTCAAAACCATAAACACAATGATGATCAAACCCCTAACCAGAATGCCAAAATACTTGTAATTAAGCACATCACTGAAACATGATTGTTAGACCAAAAGCATATCACCTAATCAATGAAACAAAGAATCTGTAACCAAAATACCTCAACCGAGATCTGCATATGGAAAAAAATTATCAGAGCCACCAAGATAATATAATCAATGAAGTAAATGTGCTAGACATAAAAGTAGATCAACTGAGAAAGTAACCTCCAGGATGCCAGAGTATCACAAATTGACATCAAGGACAAAAATAGCACAAGAGGGATTCAACACCAGGGTCATATTGGAGCTGCATATAGCTTTTTGTTTTTGTAATATTTCCTTTTATCATCTGTTACTATGTAGTATTTTTACTATTCTTTCGCCCTTTCTCTCCTAGTTGAGTCACAAGTTCTTGAATTTAGTTTCAATTGTCTGCATGTGTTTGCAGGCTCGTTCTTTATTTATGGTAGTCCTCTCTATTCACGTCTTTGCATGCTTGTTTGTAACATTTACATCTGCATGGTTTGGTTAGTGTTTGATTCTGAGAAAATCCGATAGAAGAATCATGGAAGAGTTATATATAAACAGTGCAATGTCCTTTAATTACCTTTGTATAATCAAAATTTTATTTCATAGCATAAATGGAGGTCACATTTCTATCCATTTGGTGCGACTACTAGTTTTGTAGCTGGAAGTATATATATACATCTGTTTCCTTTTTTTTGTATTTCTCGTAATGCACGTGTCTACTTCATTCTAATTCACCTTAGGTATAGAGTGATCTCCAGTATATTTGATGGATTGTTCTTGGTCTGCTTGGTGGCTTTGATAAAATTCTTAACTTCTGGGTGACTTCCACATCCTCTCATTTCTATGAATTTATGTGTATCTTTGTTTTAGAAATTGTCTTAAGGATGTATTAATTTATGTGTGCAACGCTTTCTTCCTTTGGAACTTAAGTTCACTTCTTTCGCATGTCTAATGAATTCTTACCTCTTTTGTAACTGTCACTATTGAATCGATATGGTTGGCTGAGTATATCATAACCTGTGTCTTTCTCTTAGTCCACATTATTCTTACCATGTGAATTCTAAGCTTGTGCTTTGCCGTTCTATGTTCTCTTGCCATGTGCATGTGATATTTTTGTTTCATCCATTCGGTTCTCTACATGGTGTAACGTTTAACTATTGTGCTATCTTCATTTGAGTCATTACAAGGTTGTTATTGTTTCATCAAGTTCGACTTCTATTTCATTTGTGCATGGTAACATTCATTGTTGCCATGCGAGGTTGATATTGAGTCGATATTATATAGGTTTTAATACTATGAGTTAAAGCTTTATATCACAAGTCTAAGTCATATATTTTTGGTAGTTTGACATTTGAATAATAATGGATTCGAAAGCTATCTTTTTAGTTTTCTTTTTTCTTTGTGAAATCTCAATATCTCCGTATAGTTCAATCGATAGATAGGGTTAATTTTAAACAAGTGATATATACATCTTGTCATTTTTTAATTTATTGTCAATTTTAATTAATGATATCAATGCTTAAGATGAATAAGTATTATATTCCCTTCTTAATATATGAAAAGGTTTACTTTTGTAATTATAAATGCAACGATATATATATATATATATATAATGGTGTATTATTTTAAATGCATTGATTTTTGAAATGGAATATTATTTAAAATATGAAACCATAGAATATAATGTGGTCTATAAATTTAAATACAAAAGTCTTGTTAAGATTAGATGAATGAATTGACTTGTTTATTGCAAGAATGTATATGTTGGTTATTAAGTTATGAATTTTTCATATCATCATATGTTAAGATTCCATCATTAATGGAAGGATTTATTACCCTCTTGTTCAAAAAGCATAAAGTGTTAAGTAAACAAGTACGAATGGAGAATCTTGAATGGATCTTGTGAACTACTTTCAATGATATTTATTGTTTAAAGTCTATTCTTGTGTTAGGTGTTGAATATGGTGTTTATTGTCCCCTAGAGGCTTTTAATGTTAATGTTGTTTTGAAATATTGGTTAGAGAATGATGATTTCTCCTGTATTGTTTCAAATGTGAAGGCATGATCCATGCACATTTAGAGTTCTTGAGAATTCACTTTCAGACATTTTGAGTCCCATGGAGTGGAGTTGTGTTTGTTTGTATATGAAATTGGCCATGCATGTTTTGTGGTTCTTATTGAGATGTTTAAAATTTTTTTGTTTGGTTTCGATGACTTTGAGTCTTTGTGTAACAAAGTTTTATGTTGCATGCATGTTGGCTTTATTGATTAGTCATTTGAAAAGTTGTACTTAGGAGGAGTGGCTTCTGTTAGGGGCCAGACCCGAAAGTGGTTGCAAGGGTAACCTCTTGAAAGTTGGCAATTAAGTGAAAACTTTAATTAATGTACTGGGGGTTGGGTGGTATTCATAAATAAAATAGATAATGTTTGCTTCGCCTTGGACTTTAATGCTTGTTTAGGTTAAAGTAGGTTGAGAAGGCCTGAAATGGCAACTCAAACACTTCATCTTCTCGAGAAGTGATTTGAAGCCACATAAGTTCGTATATGGGCCAAAAGTTGTTAGAGGTTTCCAGGGTAACTCTAGTAAAGGGCCGGTAACCTATGAAGGCTATCCAGGGTAACCTATTATGTTTATGTGATGAAACTCTTGTCCTTGTACACATGTTAGTTCTCTTGTATTGAGTTACTTGTGATCTGTGAGTCATTTCTGGGAGTATGTCTGTTGTCTTGTCATTGTGATGTCATGTATGTCGACCATGTGTTGCATGATGTTCTTCTTGTTGTCTATTTTGAGTTGAGGACCTATTACATCTCCTAGCACGAGGGGTGGGCTTTCAAGTTCCACACGGTTGAGAGGAACGTGTTATTTCTTCCATTGGGTCCCCTGTAGGTGATTTTGTTCAAGACTAGATTGTTCCTTGGTAGGAACTTGGATACACATCGTTCACAGAATTGTTCATTGAACAAGTTCCTAGGCATGGTCGTCATCTATTCTTGATATTATTATTTATTGTACATACTCATGATGTTGCACGAGGTTTCATTGTATTGTTACCTTTGATGTATTGAGATCTGTCACAATCTCGCTTGTTGTAAATGAACTTGTAATGTATCTATTGTTGTATTGTAATCTAGATATGACTATTCAGATGATTTAATATTTATAGATCTTGATGTGTTATGTTGTTTATTTACTTTAGTAGCATAGTGGTGGAACTTGAGAAAGATCATGTTAGGTTACTAATCACATGTTGTTATTAAATGTTTAAAAATAAAATAAAATCTGGTTATTTAGCATTAGAAACATGACGTTCCCTAGGTTCCACGATGGGGTGTTACATGGAAGATTAACTTAGTCTAATTAGTTTTAAATCTACTTAAAACTTAATTAATTTATTTGAAAATAAACTATTCCATTCCTTTCTTACTAAATTGAAAAGTAACTGTTCCTCTTTGCATAGAATCCATTAAAATGATAACTTAGATTATCTTAGATATGCAAATGATTTTTAAACTAAGAAATGAACTACATAGCTTGATAAAATAAAACAATGTAAAAACAGTGATGCAATGATCTAAACCATCTTTAACTCACAACAAATGAAATGATTTCAACTTGAACTAACATAGAAAATGAAGCATAACAGTGATGAATAAATCTTAACAACTAACAAGATCACCTCATTCAGAAAGTGTGATGAAATAATCTTTAACACATATTTTGAGATCAACTTTATTCTTATTTCCAGAGAATGTGACCAGATAGGGATGAAGTACATAAACGATTCTAAGTAAAAAACAAAAGGGAAATTACATGAGAAAGATCAAAAATTTGATATGATCTAACATCCAAATATGTTGGCTCTGGATATAAATATCCATCATTATTTCAAAAACAACAGATAAGTGGGAAACTTAATCTACTCTAAGTCTAAAAGATATCTTGGCGTGCAAGAATAAAGTTGGCATGGATCTTTGTAACTGCCTTTAGTTGCATTGAATTTTAGATTTGTGAGCTGGATGTGTTTTATTGGAGCTTGAGTTTGTAGTTGGCAGAATCTTCATTCAACATGATGAGTTAGAAAAAGAGATCAACATATCATAACTCATTTGAGGATGAGTCACAAACAATCCATCCATTCATCAATTTTAAACAAAATTAGTTATCACTTGGCTAAGAAATAAATATTAGCTCCATATGTACATGCATTATAAAAAAATCATAGATTAATCACCACATTTTAATCATGCATATAACAAAAATAAACACTTATATTAACCATTCATAATGTAAGTCTTTATACCTCCATAATACATAAATGAAAATATTATGAGTTTTAAAGTTAGATATAAAGTATTAAAAAGGTAAAAACTTAATGATTATGAGGTCTATACAGGGCCTCATCAAATGCAACCAAGGAATGACTATCCAAATGATGTTACAGTGGTAATCAAAGGTTCAATGTTTCTTCTTAGCCATTGTATAATGGAGGTAGTGGATTGCATGTTTGAGCAATATTTTGAGACTCATCAAAGATGGGAGAATAGTGAATAATACCTTGTGGAGTGTGAAGTAGTGACAATAAGGTTGAAGGATCTTAAGACCCACAATACCATGAAACAATGAGTCCCCTGTAGTAAGTAAGTAGACAGTATATAGGGCATAGTTTGATTTTATAGAAGGAGTCTCATGAAAGGAATCTTCGAGTGACAATGAGTGAGTTGTTTGAGATTGCAACTGAGGGTGCAATATCTAGTCTTAAAGGTACTTAGCAAAGCAATTAATGTGCAAGAAAATAAAATCGCACACAATAAACAATTCACAATGCTATCTTGCATAATGTCTTGAGTTTGAAGAAAAAGATCTCATTATATCTTGATGAAAGTAGTGACCTTAATGATCAATCACTGAAAACCATGATTTTAAAATATTCTATTGTGCTTATGGAGGCAACATTTTAAGAAAGTTAGTGAGTGGTGGTTTGGAACAATGATAGGTATGAAGGACTTGATTTATATGCATAATATGTAGTCTAGCTTAAGACAAATTTCTTAGAAGAGATTGAAGGTGGATTATGGAACTCAAGGGTTACCATGATAAAGATTAAAGCAAAGACTAAGATCTATTTAAAAGCCACTATCATGAAGATATTAAAGATGTCACATACAAAACCCTAGCAACTGGAGTAATGAATGCAGTGCCAAAGAGGATAGTGTGTTGGGGTAGATTTAGGAGATCTCCACATTATCTAGTCATAGGAAAATACATCATTTATTTATTTTTTAAATTGAAAAAAATCATTCTAAACCCTATTTAAGATACATTGATACTTCAAAAGCATCTGAAGGAATTTGAGATTATGAAAATATATGTCAATTAAATACCTAGATTACAAACAGTAATGCGAATAATGCAACCCTTGTTGAGCAGAGCAAGAATGAGATAAGAAACAATGAATCCTTTGCCTCCTATCACACTCATCTCCTTACCATTTTCTATTATTCTTTACTTAAACACTTCTCCATTTTGGTGGTCTACGCTTGAAAATAAGGTTTTGACGAAGGTTTTAGAGTATTTATTAAAATAAAAACTCCATTTTGGTGGGCTACACCTGAAATTATATTTTGACAAAAGTTCTAGAGTATGTTTATTAAAGTTTTGGAGTATTTTGGTGGGCTATTGATTCTTGATTCCTTAAATGATTTATTCAAATGGATTCTGACTAAATAAATGACTAATTATTTAGTCATTTTTATTTGTGTGACTAAATAATTCTTATTCAACAACCAAATTAGTCATTTATTTACTCATTTATAGCTAATTTGCAAAAACTTAGTAGAATTTAGTCATTTTTAGTTGTTGTGACTAAACATTTTAGTCACGTAGTCATTTATTTGCCAAATTCTATTAGTGATTGTGTAGATTAGTTTGGATGGCTTAAGCATGGTTGAGGATAATTATGAGAAAATTTTGCAAGAAGGTTTCATCCGGTAAAGGTATTTGATATGAAAATTGACTAGGTGTCAATACTGGTAATTTTGGTATATAGGACATCCTATTTTTTGGGTCCGCATTGATCTATTGTATGATATTTTGAATTTTGATGGTTATTAGAAGAGTCAAAATCCATAATTTCATATGATTTTGGCTCTTAATGTTGAAGTTATGAATGCCATTGTATCATCTTGATAGTAATAGGTGTTTTATAGTTTAGTGCATATGTTTTAGTGGATCCAAACTTCTCCTCTATCATATTCCAATTTTTATTGCATTTAAATTATAATATGTTAAATTGAAAATTTGAAGAAATTCAATACATTGAATGAAAAATTTCATATTTTTGAAATGTTTGAAAGAAGTTGACCATTTTTTACTATGTGATCTTTTGAACTATCTTAGAATTTTATCATGATTGAATGTGTAGACACCCAAATTTGACCACTTCCATATGGTCAAAATCTTATATCATTTATTCGTCTAATTTGTCTATATTAATTAAATGACATTTAATTAATATTATCGTTTCTCTAAGGTTTCTAAAAGTATTTAATTAAATAATTTATCCTTTAACATTTCCTATCCAAATTAAATAAATCAATCAATTTATTTAATTTAGTTAATTATCCTCTTCAATTTTAAATTCATTCTTTCTCTCTCCTTATCCCATCCTCCATAACCATTTCACTAATCTGGATTAATCTAACTAATCCTTCATTAGGATGTGCATATACTTAATTATGATTAATGTCACATCCTCCATATTTAGCCACTTGCCTCTAATATTCATTAATTTTCCTAATCACCTGTTTGCACAACCTTAATCCTAATCGCTTACCTCTCTAGCATGTCCTTAAGTCAACGTTTTATGGTACTTACCTTATTAGGTTTGACCTCTTCCCCATGTGAATTAAAAATTCACACTTATTCCCCCCATTCATTTCTCTTCAACATGACCTCTCATAGGTCACATCAGGTACATGGGACAAGGACCTCCTTTAGGAGGACCTTGTCTTATCCATGGTTTCTTCTAGGCATGTGAATTTAAAATTCACTTTTATTTCTCCAATGCCCTTTAAAATCCTTATGGTGACAAGAGTAGACTTTATAAAAGTCCTCACTTGTCACTTTCAACCCCACTTGGGGACAAAGAATTCCTTTTTGATAAAATCCTCTCCAATCTCAAGGTACTTACAAGTACCTTGGGACCACATGGCGTTTTCCATGTCACCTTGTCCTTTATTCATCTCACCATCCACATGGAAAGATGTGACGGCTTATGAGTCCTCAAATCACCATAGCCCTTCATCTTGTCCATGGTGGATCAATCTCAACCATCCATTTTTCTTTAAATCGAGAGTCTTGGCCTCAAGTTAAAGGTTAAGGATTTTGAAGCCATTATTGCATATAAGCCATTATTGCAACATTCAAGTCACTCAAGCCATTTTTCATTCTTGCATTCTTGCATTCAAGCCATATTAGCCATTTAGTATCTCACCTACCATATTCCATCATTCAACCATTTCCATTATTGCAAGCATATTGGCATCAAGGAGCATACATCAAAAGCATCTTCAAGGGCCAACCACTTCAATAAGCTAAGCAAGAAAAAGGTATAATAGTTATTGTTGTTTTATTATTGTTTGTTTAGTTTCAACCAGGCCTAATCATTGAGGTGTTGTTGTGTTTTATTTGTCTTAAATTTGTTTGATTTTTCATTCTAGACTAGGGGGTTTTCACTGCGCACATTTCTGGCACACCCGATGGAACCCACATCATGGGTCTGTTCCTTCATGTTTTCTATTTTGAATTTTTGCAGGTTCAAAAACACACAAAGGTGACTCCTCTTACAAAGGGGCTATTTTGCCCTCAAAGGGGCGATCCCGCCCAAAAAGCAGCGACCTTGCCCAAAATCATAACTTTCTAATTCTTTTTTTCTTGTGTTTTTGAACTTTTTTTGCAGATTCTAGACTAAGCAGGCGACCCCACCCACAAAGGGGTGACCCCACCCAGAATCCTGACTTTCTATTTCTATTTTTTCATTTGTTTTTGACCTTTTTTTTGTAGATTTTGGACTGAAAAGGCATCTCCGCCCACAAAGGGGTGACCCTACCCACAAATAGGCGACCTCGCCCACAAAGGGGCACCTCTTCCAACTTCTTTTTTTTTGGGTTTTTCTATTTTTGACCCTTTTTGCAGGTTTTGAACTGAACAGGTGACCCCACCCATGGATAGGCAACCTTTCCCAAAGAGTTGATTGTGCCCAACACAAAGGGGTGACCCCACCTAAAGAGTCGGCTATGCCCAAAACACAAAGGTGACCCTGCCCAAAGAGTCGGCTATGCCCAAAGAGCTAGTTGTGCCCAAAATAAAGGGGTGACCCTACCCAAAGAGTCAGGTATTCCCAAAACATAGAGGTGACCCCATCCAAAGAGCCAGTTGTGCCCAAAATACAAAGGCAACCCCACTCTAAACAAAGGTAAAAAAGGTAAAACAAAGCTCATTATTTTTTCATTTCAGAGTTTAGATTCATGTTGGTTTTCCTTACTACTAACCTGCTAATGTGTGTTTGTTGGTGAGTTATTTTTGCTAACATTTGTGTAGTTTGTTAACGATTGTAGAAGACCAAAAATAAAAAACTACTAACACATTTTTTGTAGGGGGAGAAAATTTATTTTCTCTAGTTAGTTGCTTTTGATTTTTATCTTAACTAAGGACATAAATTTAATTAAAAAGGGTCAAAGAACTTGTTTGAGTGTTCGCACAAGTTGGCTATTGGTGTATCCAATCCCCTTACACCATTTGGTGATCTTGGGTGAAGAGAAAGTGTAGTCTACTTACTCCTTTTGTACCCTTTTTTTACTTTCTTAGTGGGACCTGCTTGGGATTTCATCACCTGGGGGATAATTCCAACCACACACTACCGATGAGGTATATAAAGGGGGGAGAGCAAAATTTTTATCGCAATCTAGTCATGTCGTGCCTAGCAGAGCATCGAATTAGGGTGATACCTAGATAAGACGTGAAGAGTTGGTTTGAGCTCCCAGTACCTTGCTGGCTGCTCTTGATTCACACCTGTAGATGGGATGGTGTTCACAGTTGTTCCCCACATATCGTGCGTATATCGAGGACACCCTTAGTTTCCTTGTTCAGCCTAGATAGAGGACTGTGTTTGTCATACCCTTAACAATAAATCTTAGGATTGTGCTGCTTGAACTATCTTCTCTATGCAAAACAAGTTCTTATTAGTCAGTTTTTTCCTTTTTCTTACTATTTTCTCTATTTTTGTCCTTTTCCATAGCTATTTTTTCCTAAGTCAAGTCCAAACCAAAAAAAAGGGGTGACCCCGCCCTTCTGTCTCAACTGTTTACCACTCTATTCAAGTCAAATTTGATCAATTTTCACAAAACAGGTGATTTCACCCCCAAATAGGCAACCCTACCTTGAAAGGGGCAACCTTGCCCTCAAACAGGGTTGAAACATTCTTTTTCTGCTTCATCCAAGACCTCGTTTGGGTCTGTTTTAGTGTCCATTCAGCTATTTTTTATCCCATTCTTCGTTTGCACCCTCATTTTGATCACTTTAGGAATATCCATTTATCAATTTTTGATCCTATCCTCCCTCAAAGTCTCCATCTAGATCCATCCCTTGATATGTCTTGTCATCATGTTCCCTATCCAGGACCCCATTCGTGTCCATTTTAGTGTTCATTCAATTATTTTTTAAACCTATTCTTCATCCACTTTGATTTGGGTGACCTTTCCCTTGTCTTAGGTGCCCTTTCCGTCAAAGGGATGACCCTTTCATCAAAGGGGTGACATTTACATGAATAGAGGGGAAAAAACATCCTTTTCTCCTTCATTTGGGACCCTGTTCAGGTCCATTTTGGTGTTTGTTCGGCCTCGTTCTTCATACTCTTTGATTTTGGAGATACCTTGTCTTAGGAATCCTTTCCCTCAAATGGATTGCCCTAATTTGAAATGGATGGCCCTAACTTGAATAGAGAGGTGAAAACAACCTTTTCTCCTTCATTTGGGACCTTGTTCAGGTCCGTTTTAGTGTCTATTTGGCCTCATTCTTCATCCTCTTTGATTTGGGTGACCTTTAAATTTTATTGGGAATCCTTGAACTCAGAGGGGTGACCCTGACCTGAATAGAGGGGCGAAAACAACCTTTTCTCCTTTATTTGGGACCACATTCAAGTCTGTTTTAGAGTCTGTTCAGCCTCATTATTCATCCTCTTTGATTTGGATGACATTTCCCTTGTCTTGGACATAATTTTCCTCAAAAGTTATTCCCTACCCTGAGAGGGGTTTCCCTGACTTGAATAGAGGGGCAAAAATAACCTTTTCTCCTTCATCCAAAACCCCATTTAGGTCCATTTTGGTGTCTATTCGGGCTCGTTCTTCATCCTCCTTAATTTGGGAAACCTTTCCCTTATCTTGGGAATCCTTTTCATAAAACAGGTGGCCCTAACCTAAACAGAGGGGTGAAACAACATTTTTTTCTTCATCCGACACCTTGTTCGGGTCCGTTTTGGTGTTTGTTCGATTGTTTTCGGACCCATTCTTCATTCAAGTCCTTGTGCCAATCACTTTAGGCATATAAATTTGTCCATTAGTGGTCCTAACCTCCCTTTTAATTTCCTTTTTGATCCATTTAGTCGAATCCATCTTTTCTGTTGGCAATCCCAACTACTAAATGTAGAATGGAATGAGAATGGAGGAATAGACACCAAAACGGGTCCAAACGAGGTCCAAACCAGTAATAGTAGTTAAAGGCAATCCAAACTACATGGATGATGATAAAAAAAGTTTTGTTGAGAAATAAGAGTGTAATATAGATCCCCTTGATGATATTATTTCTAAAAAGTTTTTTCCAATCGCCTCCCAAAATCCAACCACTCCTCCAAACTATCCCCCATGTCTTCATCCAAACCTAATAATAGTCCTTACGCTACCCTTGATAAGTGATATCTAGTACCCTCACCATCCTCATATCCATCATGTCCTCCCATACATCTCCTCCTATCCAACATCCACATCCCCATACTCCTATCCTTATCTTCATCAACCATCACAATATCTCTACCTTAATCCTACATCACAATTTTCCCATCCTAATCGAACACCCACACCTTCCTATCATAATCCACCATCCCAATATTCCTCTTATCCTAATCCATCATCTCAACCTTCTTATCCTAACCCTCCTCCCATATCCTCCTACACAAATACATCACCCATGTCCTCTTATCCTATTCGACCATCCCAATCTACCCATCCTAATCTAATACTCACTCCTTTCTATCATAATCCACCACCCCAATATTCATCATATCCTAATCCACCATCTCAATCTTCCTATTCTCATCCATTACCCATATCCTCCTATGAAAATCCACCATCCATGTCCTCCTATGGTAATCTACCACCTCAATCTTCCTGTTCTAATCCAACATCCACACCTTCCTATTGCCATCCACCATCCCAATATCCCTACCTTAATTTCACACCTACATCTTCCCACCTTAGTCCAACCTGTACATATTTCCATCCTAATCCTCCATCCATGTTCTACGCAAATCTTTTGTCAATGTCCTCTTTTACTAATCCATCATCTACATCTTCATACTATTACCCATCATCCCAATCTTCCCAACCAAATCCAACATCTACATCCTCCTATCTTAATTCATCATCTATATCCTCTTGCATTGCTCCCCCCTTCACCTCATTATATCATAATCCTCCATCTAATCCTAATCCACCAATCCATAATCCTAGTACTCCAACCACTCATAGTCCTTCATCCAATCCCATCTACCCATCTAATCCTAATCCACCAATCCCTAACCCTAATCCTCGATCTCCTCCTAGTTCTACATCCACTTCCATACACTCATCTAATCCTAATATACCAATCCCTAATCCTCCATTCATTCCCATCCCCTCATCTAATCCTAATCCAACAATCCCTAATCATAGTCCTCCAACCATCCCTAATCCCCCATCCATTCCCATCACCCCACCTAATCTTACATCCCTTCCAAATGTCATCCAAGGACTCATGACAAAAGAGACATCCCTAAATCCACATCTTGATGTTGTGAAACAATTCCCTCCCACTCTATCATGTACAGTCACTAGTGATGAGACCCTCCTCCATCCTACACCATCCAAACAGTTGAGCCCATCAAACCCATCAAATCCTTTGAATCCCCATTTTCTACTGCTAGATCCACCCAATCCATTGGAGACATCCAATCCACTCCTCCTAATATTACCAAGCTTCAATCCCATGACCTTCATGAATCTTCCATCCTCCTATTTCCCCCACCTAAGGAGTCTCTCCAACAATCCTCCATCATCATGCCTCCCACACATGATGAGCCACATCAAGGGCTTAATCCAAAGCATACAAGCATATCCCCTCCTCCAAATCTAGATTATAGTATACCATTCACTCAATCCCAAGATCATAGTCCCCCATCCATCCCATCTCACGATTCCTCTCGTTAATTGAATCCCAATCCTACCATCCTATCTCCTCCATCTCAAGATCATACTAGCTCATCTGCTCCATCCCATGATCCTCTTCGCACCCAAGATCCAATCACCCCATCTCATGAGCCCTTATCACCCACTACCACAAATCCAAATCTTGTCATACCACTTAATCCCTCTCCTGATCCCTTATCACCCATTCCTCTTGATCAAGATGGTGATATCCCCTCATCTCCATCACATGATCCTCCATCGCTTCCTAACCCTGTCACCACACCACCACTTTTATATTACCTTAGTAAAATTACACTCATCCATGGTGGTCTTCTTGCAGAAGAAAAACAAAGTATATGCACCACCCTTCCTCCTCCACCTACTAATGGAATCACATCATGCTTCTAAAAGAATAAGCATCCCACCATAGATCACATGCTCAAGAACATTAACTATCAAGGAAAAGGTTTAGGCCTTCATGAGAAAGGTAATTTAGAGCCCATCCAAGTTAAATAACATCTTGGCACACAAGGTCTTGGATATATCTCCCAAGACTCACAATCCAAAAATGTTGGTACAACCTCCAAACATCCTAAGCGAGCCTCTTCCAAATGAATGAGAGGCACTTCCCATTGCTCCACCAATTAATTTATCGGTATCCTCCCTCCTTCATCATATTGCCTCAAAACAATCGTCCATCTTTCTCCTTCATCCTTTAAATCCATTTTGGGTCCTTATTTCCCTCCACCAAATTTCACACATCCTCCATATACACAGTCTATTTTGGGTCCTTATGTGCCAAAATTACCCCCTCCATCCTATAATATTTATCCTCTCATCCATCCATCACCTATCCCTATCACACATCACACGAATCCTAAATTCATAACTCCTAATCAGGATCAACAAAGGCACCCATCAATGCATGCTATCTTGCATCCTCCATCCACACACCATCATCAAAATCCTACCTCTATCACTCAATCCACGTCTTCTCCACATCATCCATCTCCCCATACCCATTCCATTTCTACTAAAATAACTTTGGATTCCAAAGTAAAAATTCATAAATCCAAACATCCACATGAATCTAAAGCTCCTCATGTCCCCTTCAAAATACATGTTGATGAAAAGAAAAATAAAATCCAAAAGTCAAATCAATCCAAAAGACCACAAAGGCCCCCCAAAACAAAAATCAAAACCATGTCGATTCCCAAGAAAAAAGAGGCCATTCCTTCAAATAAGAAATCCCTAAGGACATCCAAAGTTGATAATCCCAAAGCTAATCATTTGCATCCTCCATCTCCTAAATTTGTTTTTGGGTCCTTATGTCCCAACATTCACTATCTCAACACCTCCATTATCGCCACACTATCCATCCATCAACCCTCCAATCATTTAAAATCCACCACATGTGCCAATGTTGGTCCTAAACACCTTCCCGCATCACACATCCACTCCATCATTCCATCCATACACTTTCCAACACCTCATCCACTATCCCCTATATCTCCTCCAACAAATACCTTTAATCCATCCTCTTGCATAATCCATCCATTCTAATAAGGTTGTACCAACATTTAATGGTTGATTTACACATGGGCTCTTATTATCTCATATAGAACTTTATGCTTGAGTCCTTCATCCATCCCCTTCATCACATATCTTCCAAACCTGCATCCACATTCTCATCAAAAAGGTCAAAAAATTCAAAAACATCAAAAAAGAGAAAAAATAAAGTAAACAAATAGTAAAGAGAAATAATTCATCCAATGGTGAAAACTTGGAAAACAAGTGCCTTGGATAGGTACCATGATGAAAACCTGGAAAACAAGTGTCATGCGTAAATCCCCCATCTAGTTTACTTCCACAATCTGGGGTAGCTCCCACCTACACATTCCTTTCCTCCATCACCTACATCTGCCTATCTCCCACATCCTACCCATCATATCCCATTTACCCTAGTTCATCCATCTTCCTTGCAATCTTGATAAAGACAGGGGCACATATATATACATGCTTTGGACACCTCTTGGCATATATTCCCCTCATCCATACACTATCATATTCCTTATCCTCCCCATCTAATTTTTTGATCCATGCATATTATCTAAATCCATCTACCTTCATCATCCATACACCAGGCCAGCACACATATCCTTTCCTTACCTATATCTCCTATCTATGTCAATTTCACTCCCTTATCCACCCATCCTTCTATCCCTCTTGCCTCATCAAGCATGACACATCTAGAGTGGGGTCATCTCCTTATTTGTGATAGAGTCCTTGGAGACATCCTCCATCCATCCCTCCAAGTAATCCTTTCCATCTCCCAATCTATTTATCCATCCATCCTACAACCTCTTCCATCCTTCTAAATCGAATTCCCTCTATCCACCTATCCTACCATCTTCCTATCTCCTCATCTTTATCAATCCATCCATTTATCTCTATTTTCCTCCTATCTCATAATCCCTTCTCATTAGTATCTAGCTATAGGCTACTCCCATGCAATCCAATGCCATTCTATCTCACTATCATCATGCCTATATATTCCTCACATTTTATCATTTTTTCGTCCCTCATCTATCCATCATCTCATCCTCCCACTTCATCTTTTGATGATCTGGATAAATATCCCATCCCTGAGCTTCACATGCGCCACCTCTTATGCATATTAACCATTGCATCCACATGACCTATCCTGGATCATCATATCAACTCTATTAGTGTATCTCCTTATCTTGTTCATCTCATTTTCCTTTATTCGCTATCTGTCTTTGGCCATTTGTCAAACTATGTTGCCCCTACACATTCATTTAGTAAAGGTTGATCATTTGATCCACCCCTGGGGTTATGTCTTTTGTCTATCTTATCATCTTCCATCGTCTATCTTTGGCCTTTTGTTGAACTATGTTTCCCCTATGCTTTCCCATAGGCAAGGTTGATCATTTGATCTTCCCCTAGGGAATTTTTCTGTCCAATTTGCATCATCCATCATGGTATCCATTATCACCTTTCCACTTTTATCCATGGCCTTTAGTCGAACTACGAGGGCTCTATGCTTTCACGGAGGAAAGGTTGAGTTTTGATCAACCCCTGAGCCCCTAGGTCTTTAGAGTCTTGTGTCATCATCTTGCTATCTTTCCATCTAGTCACCTCTTCATCTTGTTGTGTCATCAAGTACGTCCCTATCCTAGCTGGTGCTTCCAAAATAAAGGTCACTAGTATCCCGAGATCTAATAAGTTTCGAGTATCTTGAGTCACGTCGATCATTTATTTTAGTATCCATCTTTGGTCTCAACAAGATGTATCCTTCCTAACCGATCTCATCAACCCCATCCATCCTCTTGATCCTATGGCAAAGGATGTTTTGAAATTGATTGCAATATTTTGATACTTTTGGCTTCTATTTATCATTTGATCTCCCTATCATCACTTATCTAGGCCACCATGATCTATCATATTATGGTGTCTTTCGAATGGTTAACATAGGGGCATATCTTGATTTTTTGTTGTCTTCTTGGTTGTCCCATGTAGTACCCACCAAGATCCTTGTGGTCTTGAGTTATGCTAGGGAATCCTTTGTGCTTGTGGTTATCCTATTACCTGGCTTGACTAAATTCCTTGTGACTTTGGGGTGTTGGTATAGCCTTCTTGTCTATTGTGTTTATTTTATGCATTATGGGTATGTGCAGGATCATGATGGGCCAAAAAGTGGCGATATGTAAGTGATATGATGGCCCATGTGGCTGACGACTTTTTTTACCCAAAATTGATGAAACGAAATGGGTTTTTAGAGGAGATTCTAAAATTTCCACCAATATAAATTATGCTTTACTTTAAATTTAATAAATTATTATTACTCATTTTCTATTAGAATTACGAATAAAGTCCTCATTGAGAGGCTAATTGAAAAAAATCTATAACTTTCAAAAAGTATCAATTTTTTTGAATCCAAAACATGAGTCACATTATATGTTGTGTATAATATAGGATTAAAAAAAATAGAATTTAATTTCATGAAGTTTTGACCAAGTTAAGGTGGTTAGACATACGAACTTTAATATTTTTTAAAAGTTGTAATGAAAAATTCATAATTAATTATTTACTTGGAAAAAAATTATAAAAAAATATGCATCACATTGGGACATGAGTACTCTACTTATATCTAAAAGATTATAAAAAAATATTATCATTTTATTGTGGTTAGGGTGGTCAAACAGACACCTACTTCTTATTTTTACCCCGAAATTTAAGTACTACTGCATTGAAATTTCAAATTTTCACCAAATAGATTTAAAATAAATAAATAAAGGTCTAGTAGTTTAGAAACTAAATTCAATTTTCTATAGATTATTTTTATTTTATTTTTGAAATAATTTAGATAACCTATTCAAAATTTTATGTCAAGTTGTGTAATTCTGATTTTCTAACATTTTACTGCTACTTAAGGGCTTGTTTTTTCCATGATGATCTTGCACATACCTTTATACACTAATCCACCTTGGTTTCACATACCATAGTACATGGTGTCTTATGCTATAGCAAAAAATAGTGCTCTGTAAATAGAAAATTTCATTAAGATTGCATTTCATTTTCTCTTCCATTACATTGCAACTTTACCTCCATCCTCTTCACTCATTTTCACCATCCCATTAATCCATCCAATCCTAATGCATTCAATCTAGAAAAAATCATCTAATAACATCTTTGGTCTTGTTCCCCACCCTACTACAACCCTTTATCTAATCATCATCATCATCGGGGTGTATCCTTTCGTATATTTTGTGTTGTTTGGGATGTATCCTTCCCTTATCGATAACATTCTAATTGGGATGCATCCTTCCCTATCCTGGTGTTGTTTTGGGATGTATCCTTCCCTCATAAAAAATACTCCATCAATCATCAATCCACCTTGGTGTGTAGCTTGATTGGGGCAACATCATATTTATCCTTAAATCCATTTATGCTTCTCATATTCTCTTCCCAATCTCCTATCATTTATCATCTTCTCTCATCCATCATTTTGCATCATCTGATCCATTTCGAGAGAACACCCATGCTCTCTTAAACCCTACATTTCCTCTTGAGGGGGCATCCTCATCCCTAATCTTCATCTTCACTCCCATCGTCTTTCCTCCTAGTCACTCCTCAAATGACTAGGGCATCTTCTTTAATCTAACCATCTTCTTCTAGGCATTCTGTTTTAATTTTCTTTGAAATGGTGCTACTTCGTAACACCATCTCAAATAGGGGAAAAATGTAGACATCCAAATTTGACTACTTCCATATGGTTAAAATCTTATCATTTATTTATCTAATTCATCTATATTAATTAAATAACATATTTAATTAATATTATCCCGTTCTCTATGGTTTCTAAAAGTATTTAATTAAATATTGTATCCTTTACCATTTCCTATCTAAATTAAATAAATCAATCAATTTATTTAATTTAGTCAATTATCCTCTTCAATTTTAAATTCATTCTTTCTCTCTCCTTGTCCCATCCCCCATAACCTTTTCACTAATCTAGATTAATCTAATTAATCCTTCATTAGGATGTGCATATCCTTAATCAGGATTAATGTCACATCTTCCATATTTAACCACTTTCCTCTAATCTTCATTCATTTTCCTAATCACCTGTTTTCACAACCTTAATCCTGATCACTTACCTTTTCTAGCATGTTCTTAAGTCAACCTCTCATGTTACTTACCTTATTAGGTTTGATCTCTTCCCCATGTGAATTAAAATTTCACACTTATTCCCCCATTTATTTCTCTTCCCCATGACCTCTCATAGGTCACATCAGGTACATGGGACAAGGACCTCCTTTAGGAGGAACTTGTCTTATCCATGGGTTTCTTCCAAGCTTGTGAATTTAAAATTCACTTTTATTTGTTTAATGCTCTTTCAAATCCCTATGGTGACAAGAGTGGACTTTCTAAAAGTCCACACTTTTCCCTTTCAACCCCACTTTGGGACAAGGAATTCCTTTTTGAGAAAATCCTCTCCAATCCCAAGGTACTTGCAAGTACATTGGAACCACATGGCCTTTTCCATGTCACCTTGTCATTTATCCATATCACCCTGCACATGGAAAGATGTGAGAGCTTGTGATTCCTCAACTCACCACAACCCTTTATCTTGTCCATGGTGGATCAATCTTAGTCGTTCATTTTTCTTTAAATGGAGAGTCTTGGCCTCAAGTTAAAGATTTAGGATTTTGAAGCCATTATTGCAGAATTCAAGTCACTCAAGCCATTTTTCTTTCTTTTGTTCTTGCATTCAATCCATATTAGCCATTTAGTATCTCACCTACTATCTTCCATCATTCAACCATCTCCATTATTGCAAGCATATTGTTATCAAGGAGCATACATCAAAAGCATCTTCAAGTGCCAACCACTTCAACAAGCTAAGCAAGCAAAAGGTATAATAGTTATTTTTGTTTTATTGTTGTTTGTTTAGTTTCAAATAGGCCTAATCATTGAGGTGTTGTTTTCTTTTCTTTGTCTTGCATTTTTATCGTTTTGCATTCTAGACTAGGGGATTTTCATTGCACATAAAATGTTACTAATGAACTATATGTAAGTTCAAGTGTGTGCAAATATAGGAAACAAGTGGAAGGATGAGAACACAGTTGAGGTAGGATTGTTTAGTTGGATTGAATGGTAAGCTTGGTGGAATCTGGGTGCACACACCACTGCATGACATGATAGATACATTTAAACTTTCATATATAGAAGATTATATTTATTTGATTTGAAACAAATTAATGCTTGAAAAATAATATTCTTGTCGAATGTTATTCATGTGATTTCTCATCCAATTGTCTATTTTGATCTCATGTTTTCAAAATTTAAAATAAAATGATAGCATGGTTAAATATATATGTACGTATTTAAAAGGAATGCTTAAAGGATAAGAAAAACCATTTCATTTTATAACTATTATTTGAATAGAATAAAAATTTATTCTTTATTTGAAAGTGATTAAACACTATATTGTTATAAAATAAAATAGTGATATATATATATATGCATATATATGTACATATATATAAACATATACATATTCCTTATAAAAGAATATGAAATCGAATTTATCAAATATTCTTGTTAAATTATGATAACATATTAAAATAAAACAAAATTATTAGTAATATCATAAGGAAGATATAATGAAAGAGTGGCCTACAATCAAATTGAAGGTTGAGATATTCAAATGCAGTAATGGGAAGCTAATTAAGGATAATTATTAAGTGGAATGATCCTTTAATGGAGTGAACATGTAAGGGAGAACATGGTTTCCATTTTGGCAGTACAAGTTACTTGCAAGGAATCAGGCAGTGGCGACGAGGATTTAGGAAGAAGGAAGGAAAGATAATCGACTCAACTGGGGAAAGAAGGAAAAGGCCAAGGAAAAAGCCCATGAATCAGAGGAAAATTGATGTTTGTTAGTGTACATGCTTGATTTTTTAGTACATTCTATTCGAAACTTGCATTTTCCTTTAATTTTTTCAATTCCATTTGAATTGGTGGTAAATCATTAGATTTTTATTAAATGCAAGCATATTTTTCTTTAGTTCCAAGACATCATTGTATGAGATCGATCATTTTCACTGTAATGTTGCAAGGGACTTATTGACCATCCTTTGCATGCACTAAATATGTGCATATTCTCCATATCGGCATGATAACCGATCATGGTTATGCTTTGTATGTTATATTGTTATCACCTCCATTCATCATTTCTTGCATGGATTTTTTATTAACCATTTTCATGGCTATTCAGTTGAATCCAATAGCCATAGTATTATTTTATTTCAAATGATATTAATTTTTTTATTGTTTCCCTCTAAGGGAAGTGAAAATTTCTCCTTTGTTATCCTCCATAATTTGTTGTTCTCCCTATCAACAAGGCTGAACATGTATGCCACACCATATGCGTGTGTAGATTTAATAATCATTGCAATGGACAATTCATTGTTCTTAAACCATGTTGTATTGTTCCCCAAGAATCAAGGCCAAACGAATGTATTGTTACATTTTTTTAGGTTGGCTCGATCTTTAAGATCAATTAACATAATGCCACTAGAATAAATATATAATAATTCTTCAAAAAGATTCCTAACATCATTGATCCCAAGCAATGCTTGAAAGTTAGTGTTCACCAGACATCTTGTATGCATAATATCGTTCCCTGAGAACTACACTTAGATTATTCCTTAGAACAAATGCCATGGAAGTTGTTGGTCAGCGTGCATAGGCTTCGACCATAGTTGTTCTTAGGATTAAAAGATATCAGTCATTTGAATATTATTCATTCTTTAGAATGATAGTGGCTTGAACATCTAGGTGAAATCACAAAGCTATGCCACACTTATCAACACAACTAAATTTAAGTATTTCTAACTAAAAATCAATTTTGGTCAAACATATGATCTAGTAAGATTCATTCTAGCTAAGTTAGATACTTCCACAAATTTTTGAGCTAAAATTGTTGGCTAAAAATATATGGAGCACCACTTTGAGTCCAATTTACCAAAAAATTTAAATTATTTGAAAAACTTAAAGTTTCAATAACTCTTACTAATGTAAATAACATTTTAAAAAAATATAAAAATACACTTTTGTAGATCCATAAGTATAGTTTTCAAAAATATATTTATTTTAATAGTTTAATTATTATTTATATTTTATTTTTACTAAAAGTAGATTATCAACACAATATAGTAGGTTATTAATTTATTTTTTTTAAAAAGATGCACTAGATAAAAGAACTTATTTCAAGATGGTATAATTTTTTTCCATTTAATATAAATATTTAATATGAAAGTTGACTTCCGATGGAAAAAATAGTTTTTTGATTCACACACATTTTAATATTTATTTAAAAATATACATTTATCAAAATTGGAAAACAATATATCCATGCACTAAAGTTTCAAGTTATAAATGCACACAAATATTTCGAAAAAAAAAAAGTACTAATAAAAGTTTGATGTCTCATGCAACTTCATTTTTCAGCATTTTATCATCTACTAAATTATAGCATTAATTTATTACAAAATAGTTTTAAATATTTAAAATAAAATAAAAATACAAACATAAAATATACGAATATATATATATTTTACTAGTTTACATCATTTCAAAATTCAAAACATATATGACACTTTTTAGTGATTCAAGTTTAAAAGTTGGATCAGTGTTGGTTGTTAACATCCTTTATAAATTGTGACACAATTTTGTGCTTTTACCCATCTATCTTATAACTATCATCAATAGGAGCATGAGTTTTTCCATAACCTCGGTAATACTATAATTTTTCCAACCTTGTATGTGTTTTTAAACAACAAGCATGTTGTTCAATTCCTTACTTTTTGCAAAACGATTCCAGAATTGTTTAACTTCTTTTATAAATAAATATACATATGTATTATATCCAGAATTATAGAACCATTGATTTAAGACATAAGAACTATGGATATTCCATTAAATATCCTTAACCATGAATGCACTTTAAAGAAACTAAGAGTCACTAGATGAGACTCAAACAAATGAAAAATTGGATAACTGGAAACTAAAACTTGCAAACTTCTATAAACAACATAGTTAATGTGTTACGAATAGTGTACTAGTAAGAATTAAGTGTTAAAATGGAATTTTTCTTCTTCTTTCTTTGAAAAAGGAAAATATACATCTTGTATAATTGTTAGATGATATAAAAATATGTAGCATTAATTTGAATGAAAGCAATTTGTTATAATTGTATTTATTTTAGAATGTATGCACAAATATATTAACTAAAGTTGGTACATGTATATGTGTATGCACATAGACAAAGTCATTTATGTACATACACATACTTGCAAAATACCTTCTTTTGTTACTTATTTTATTCATTTTCTTCTCTAATGAATACTAATTTATGTTAAATATGAAGTGGTAGAATACATTAAATGTAATCATGTAACCAGCTAATGTATGAATTGAATGGGTGATGAAATGAATAGAACTACTTGATTTATTTTTATGAATTTCTCAAGTTTTTGAATAAGTAGACTTGGAAAATACTTTTCCATTTCCATATGTCTATAAAGAATATTCTCTTTGTTTAGCAGAATAGCAACACCCAAGTAGACTAGAGCACCTCAAGGTAGATGCTGCTAGAGGGTAGATAGTTGCTAAGGAATATACTTGTGTTGTTTGAAAGTTACCTTCTAGGATGAGCACCAAAATGGAGTACAAAGGGTATAGGATTTTCTTTATCCAAAACCTATTTTTTGTTGTTGCAACTTAATTATAATGATTGGCCAAGCAGTTACCTCATTATGTACGTATGGACTTATATATGATAACACTATCTGCCATTCCAAACATAGATCTTGCATTTTTCTTCTCATAGATAGAGATGCATATTGATGTTTTGGCATACACTAGGTTCAACCTTGCAGATTTTTCTCTTTCTAAACTTTCCATGCAAGGTCAAGTATTCTTCAAGTAGGAAGAACTTCGAGGAAGAATAAGCTTCACGGTTGGGCAGTAAAACGCTTGAGCCATGTTCTCTTCCACCAAAGGAGGCGAGTTTCAAAGGGAAAACTTGGATTTTTTCATGTTTACAAAGGATTATAATGTAACCTTGATGTAAATTGTATATTGTATTGACTTTGTGGCCCAATGAGCCAAGTCAACTTGGATATTGTAATTGACATTCGGAAATGAATATATATTTTGACTCAAAGTTTAATTAGACATGTGTTGCTATGATTGGACATAGCTTTTTAAGTTATGTCTTTTAAAGATTTAATATTCATAATGTCATTTGAAATTAATATATTTAAGTAATAACTAGAATGGGCTATTACATTTGGTATCCGAGCTTAGGGTTCAGCTCTAGGCCTTTTGTGTCCACAATTGCCATGACTATGGGATAATTGACCCTTGACCAATTTGAGTTATCCTAAGGATTGACCAAACCTTGATTGAATGTAGGTATTTGAATTTCTAAGTCAAGAAGAAAGAAATGGAAGATAGTTAGGACTTCGAACAAGAAAGTCGTAGTTAAAGAGAACACTAAAATTGAGGTTCAATCTGAGATTGCTGATGATGATACTTTGGCTCAAACCCTTACTCGACTTAAGCTAGAGAGGGGCAAGAAGATTTAGGAGTCAAAGTGAACTCTTAACATCAAGAAACTTTCCACAATCAAAGATTGGCCTCTACAGTGTTGACCAAATGCACCCTTCCTAACTAAGGAGGAAAAGGAGAGTTTGCATGCTCAACCCTCCTCTTCTGAGAAAATTGATGTCAATTTTGACAAGGACCCAGAGGAGTGTCCTCCCTATAAGAATGAGAAAAATGACTAATGTAAAGAAGAAGCTTTTGTAAATAAGGGCCCATGTGATCCACACTTAATATAAATAAAGCAAGATGTTTTTTTTGTTTGTTCAAGTGAAGAATTCAAAAAAATGTTTTATTGTGAATGAATGTGTATGTATTTAATGAATGAGTGATATATACAAGTGTATGTAGTATGTAAATAATAATGTTTACTCGTAGAACCTAGTGTTGAGTTACAATAGATGTGAAATGTGATGCAGGTCGGGTGTGAGTTAGTATGGTGACCACCTGACAAGAGATGGATGATAGTGGGTCAGAAAATGGACCAAACAAAAAGCTAGATCAAATTATAGAACTTGTGAACATGCAAGAGGCTCATATGGACCACATATAACATGAGGTTTGAGTGGTACATGAGGACTAGATTCCTAATACTGCAAAAGTCAATTAAGGAGAAGGCAGTCCAAGAGAAGGCCCTTGAGGTTGAATTGAGGAAGAACTAGGAAAGGATCTCAAAAGAGTAGCATTGCCTAAGTTTTATGATAAATCCATTAGAGCAGTAGTTGAGGCATGGATCATTGATATGGAGAAATATTTTGGACTCCGTAACTTATCTGAATAGACTAAAATTGTGTGGGCTACATATCAAATTTCAAGAGAAGCAACTACTTGGTGGGACAATGAAAAGACTAAAAGGAATTTTCGGCCTGGTGAGATTACTTGGGAACTCTTCCTCTAATATTTTAGAAAGAGATGGTTACTGTAACTCTTTTTCGATAAGAAGGTGATATAATTCCAAAACGTAACTCAGGGGAGCATGACTATAACCCAATTTTGGGAAAATTTCACTAATCTACTAAAGTACGTGCCCCAATATCAAGGAGATGAATGTTTATGTATCCAAAATTTCATATTGGGACTTAAAACCCACATTGGAGCATAAGTGGACATGCATGATCCTCTCACCATGAATAAAGTCTTCTTGAAGACACCAAACAAGAGCAAAAATTATAGCAGTTATCCAATAACCACAATAATTTAAATTCTAAGTCACAGTTTAAGAACTAGAAGTTTTAGAAAGGAGACAAAAAACATCAAATCCATAATCTCAAGAGGGGAAGCGAGTCATAGGAGAAAGGTGAAGGTGGTAATGGGGTATGTGCAGGATCATCATGGAAAAAATAGGCCCTTAAGTGATAATAAAAAGACAAAAAAAATAGAGTTAGACAACTTGACGTAAAAAATTGAGTAAGTTATCTATATTATTTTAAAAAAAATGTAAAAATAGAATCTGTAGAAAATTGAATGTATTATCTAAACTACTAGTCCTTTATTTAAAAAAAATTAATCTATTTGGTGAAAATTTGAAATTTCAATGCAGTAGTATTTAAATTTCAGGGTAAAAATAAGAAGTAGGTGTCTGTCTGACCACCCTAACCATAATAAAATGATAATATTTTTTTATAAGATTTTAGATATAAGTAGAGGACTCATGTATTGATGTGATGCATATTTTTTTAGAATTTTTTTCTAAGTAAATAATTATTTATGATTTTTTTATTACAAATTTTAAAAAATATAAAAGATTGTCTATCTAACCACCTTAACTTGGTCAAAAATTCATGAAATTCAATTTTTTATTTTTTAATCCTATAGTATGAAAAGCATAAAATGTGACACATATTTTGGATTCAAAAAATGTGATACCATTTTAAAGTTATAGATGTTTTTCAATCAACCTATCAATCAAGACTTTATTCGTAATTCTAATAGAAAATGAATAATAATTATGTATTAAATTTAAAGTAAAGCATAATTTATATTGGTGAAAAACTGAAAATCTCCTCTAAAAACCCTTTTCGTTTCATCAATTTTGGGTGAAAAAAAAGTCATCAGCCACATGGACCATCATATGGCTTACATATCGCCACTTTTTAGCCCATCATGATCCTGCACATACCTAATCATGAGAAGAGAAAGAAGGCAAACAAAAACAAAAGCAATGACGATCAAAAGAGGAAGGGCTTTAGAGAGGACAAGCCAGGAGGTCGCAAAGGGCCTCATGATGGGTTCTATACTTGTGGAGGAAATAATTATGGCTCTAATTGTCCACAATGATTGAAATACCGAAGGGAAGGAAACTATCAATAGTCTTAGCTTCATCAGACTCACACTATAGTGGGTAACAAGCAACCAGAGTATCAAGACTCACTAATGCAGTTGATGGGTAAGCTCTATGGTCAAATTGTTTCTATTTTAATTGATACCGGAGCTACTAAATGTTTCATAAGACCTAGTGTGTCTCCTTGGGGAGCACTAGTTATCTTTGTGGAAAATAAGGATGGAACCTTGCATCTATGTATAGATTATCGGATATTGAACAAGGTGACCATCAAGAATTGATATCTACTCCCAAGGATCGATGATTTGTTTTGACCAGATGAAGGGAGCGATAGTGTTCTCCAAAATTGATCTCAAGTTGAGATACCATTAGTTGATAATAAAGGAAGAAGACATTCTAAATACTGCCTTTCGAACGTCGTGTGGACATTACGAGTTCACTATGAGAGTGATAGTGTTCTCCAGAATCACCTCATTTTGGCATCCCTCAAAATAAAATTCATGGCTAGGTATGTGCAGGATCATGATGGGCCAAAAAGTGGTGATATCTAAGTGATATGATGGCCCATGTGGCTGATGACTTATTTTTTACCCAAAATTGATGAAATGAAAAGGGTTTTTAAAGGATATTCTCAAATTTCCATCAATATAAATTATGCTTTACTTTGAATTTAATGATTAATTATTATTCATTTTCTATTTGAATTACGACTAAAGTCCTGATTGATAGGTTGATTGAAAAAAATCTATAGCTTTCGAACAATATCACATTTTTTGAATCCAAAAAAATTATCACATTCTATGCTTTGCATACTATAGGATTAAAAAATAATAATTGAATTTCATGAAGTTTTGACCAAGTTAAGGTGGTCAGACATACAAGTTTTTATATTTTTTAAAACTTGTAATAAAAAAATTATAATTAATTATTTACTTGGAAAATAATTACAAAAAAATATGCATCACATTGGGACATGAGTCCCCTACTTATATCTAAAATATAATTAAAAAATATTATCATTTTATTGTGGTCAGGGTGGTCAGACAGACACCTACTTCTTATTTTTTCCTTGAAATTTAAGTACTACTGCATTGAAATTTTAAATTTTCACCAAATAGATTTTAAAAAATAAAAAATAAACCTAGTATTTTAGAAACCACATTCAATTTTATATAGATTTTATTCTTACATATTTTTGAAATAATATAGATAACTTATTCAAATTTTTATGTCAAGTTGCCTAACTCCGATTTTCTGAATTTAATAAGGGCCTGTTTTTTCCATGATGATCTTGCACATACCCAGCTCCGCAATTGCAGGGGCTGAAAATGAGAATTATTCTGAATGTATTCCAACACTAGTTTGGAAGAAAATTGAATATCAATTCAGATCTCAAAAAAAAATTCTGATGAAAACTCTCAAGGGAAGGAGGGTAGAATGGGCATCTCTGATACCATGTTGGTGGAGACCATTGAGCCCAGGATTACCATCTACAATAAAAACCTTCAAAAATATGAAAGAAGCAACATGCTATTTCACCAATGAGTGAATAAATTGAGATGTAATAAAATAAATAATGTACAATATTTTAAAGGCGTGAACAATGAAACAGGTGTAAAATTACCTGATATGGGAAAAAACTACCCTAATAATTAACCTAAGTTAAAAGTTAATACTACACTAACACTTAGGACACCCCTTTTTGAATTTATTTGTGGCGAGATTTTAATGATTTTAAATCCTAGATCTAATGTCAGCTTGTGTTATTTGAATTTTAGGGCCAATCCTTAGATTTAGTATAAATATAAGATTAATTCACATAGTTTCATTTAAGACATCCCAAGAAGTATTATGCAAACATCCTAAGAGTTTACAAGAGAATTATGAAGCATTTCAAAGGCATTCACGAGAAGATTATCAAAGTTTCAATGCAACAATTCAAGGTTATATCATCATGTCAATGGCATAGTACATCAAGCATGTGGTTGAGCTAATTTTCTTGATGTAGCATTCAAGATCCAAGTTAAGGATTGTTTCATATCCAATCTGAGATCAAGATCTACACTCTACATGGCCAATTCATGCTAGTTTGTATATTTATATTCCAAGGTATCATCATTTCATGTTTAATGCTTTTATTTCATTATTTAATCATATGTTTTAATTACCTAAACAAGGTTTGACCAAGGAAAACGCCTATCCTCTGACAATAAACAATTTTTTCTGCCCTTTGATGTGTGTTTACAAATTTATAGGTTGAAGATCAAGTGGAGAACAAGATTGAAGCAAAATTGTCAAAATTGTCAATCTACAAAGTTGTCATCTACATTGCAAGAACATGAAAACAAGGCTACACAATTTTTTTCAAATTTTGGGAGCTGGAAGTGTAGACATGAATGAACATAACCCAAAAATCAGTTTTTAGAAACCCTAATAGGGATGCATTCACCACTTGGGGCGAATGATTCCTCAGTGACCTAAAACAACACTCTTGTAGTAAGGTACACATGGTTTTAGCCTCTCAAAACTTCCCTCATTGTTGATATAATAGTTAGGATTGTTTTTTGAATGTTATTTGCATCATATCATATACATAATTGTATGTTTTGTGAGAAAAATTAGTGGTTCATCATCTTGATAAATTCATTTTGTTGGAAACCCTATTTTTTACTTAAACCGTGGCCATGTGAGTTGCATGTAATATATACAAATGTTAAAAGTATATTTTTTTAAAGATGACATTTGATTGGCTATAAGAAAAAAATCGTATTAATTTTAAAATAAACTCAAAATGTTATGAATCAATCATAAAAATAAAAAAGAAAAGAAAAAGACAAATATTTGCACAAAATTTTAGATAAATTAATTTTAAAATGTGGATCTAATAATATCTTTATTTATAAAATAGACTATTTAACACTCTACTTAAACATCATCTAACCCAATAAAAAATAAAAAATAAACATTTTATGTCTTTTCAATAAAAAATTTAGTGCTTGGAAAAAATAACCTCTTGCTAATGATATGACCCTTATAATCAACATCTTAACCTAAAACTTGGGATCAATTGATATACTCACAAGACGTACCTATTCATTTCACATGCATATTTTAATTGTCTTTATCATTGTTTGAAATTATATTGTCAAAATTTATTTGACACATGCCTTTGATGGTGGAGTCCATTAATGCATTCAATAGCCAATAAGTAGATTTATTTCCTAGATTCCATTATTTGATGGAAATGTATACCCAATCCTTCACAATAACACAACAATTGTGTAATAGGCGACTTCTTCGGTAGCACTGTGGTTATATGAATTCATAAGCGACCATTTGGGATCTACAGATTGCTTGGAATTTGCAAGCTTGTAGGATGGTGCCAATTTTGTTTAGGTGTATGTTGGTCCTCATTGGAGTGGTATTGGTGCTCTCCACTCCAATCCAAGGTAAAATCATACTCATTAGTCATTTTATGTTTTTCTAGAGTTGTTTCATTATAAAGTAAGAGGATGAGGATGGTGGTGCAGGAGGATTAGAGCAACAATCTCCCATCGATATACAAACTTGGAATGCTCAAAACAACGAAGTTCTTGGGCCTTTAAAGAAGGAACATTCACCTGCAAAAGCAATAATGATAAATAAAGGCTATGAAATTGAGGTTACTACTTGTCTTTCTCTTCCCTTACCTGTTGGCCTATGATAATACAAAATAGTGTACAAAATGTTGAATACAATACTGTAGGTAGAGTGGTCTGGATATGCAGGCAGTCTTGAAATAGGAGGCATGGAGTAAAAATTAAAGCAGTGTCATTGGCATCACCCATCAAAACACATCATAAACGGTTTCCTACGGTAATAACTTAAACCTTGATGTTCCATGCATAATAATGATTGGGCTACTTATACTGTAATTTGGGCGTGATGGCCAGGTACCCTTTAGATTTCCACATGGTCCACACATCTAATAATGGCGCGATTGTAGTTATTGGTATCCTCTATGAGATTGGACCTCCTGATGATTTTCTCAGAGAGGTATTATTGTGTTTCTATATGTAATTGTTTTTAAATGTGTGTATGAAAGGTATTGGTACGTTTAATGTCAAATATTAAAATGTAGGTATACGATTAGTTGAAGGATTAGCAGAGAAAGAAAATATAAACATAAACATTAACACAGAACTGCCATTGATGAAAGCTTGCTTCTTGAGAGCAGAAATTATATATTAATTTTCTTCACTACTGAAAAACATTGAAGTCACCGTATATATAAGAGTATAACCCACACAGAAAAATTAAATACGACATAACAGTCATAAACAAGCCAACAACATATACGTCCTAATACCAATCAAAATGTTTTAATATCCATCCTTAACAATGCATAAAAAACAATTAAAACGTCCTTATACACAGCACATAACCCAATCAAAAAGCGTCCTTATACGCTGATGTGGATCCCACTATCGGACGCCTGAGGAAAGCAAAAAGTCAACGAAAGTTGATAATCGCGCAACCGCCGATGGAAATGGAGTGGTCGCGGTGGTCGCGGTTGACAAACTCACAGAGCGGAAGGAGGTCCACCGCAAAACCTTAGAGGTTAAGAGTAAGACCATGGTGGATGTGGTGACGGATGAGACGGACGAAGGTGGAGGCGATAACAGTTAGAGTGATATCGCACATGGTTAAACAAAAGACCGCGGTGGTGAGGAAAAGAATGCCAGGCGGTTAACCGCTCACCTGGAGGAGTCTGGCGGCATAGCTGTGGTAGAGAGGTGACAGTAGAAGATTGCTAGGCGGTTAACCGAGCAACTGGAGACAGTGAAATCCTTGACTACGATAGAGCGGTAGACTGAGGAAGCAACGCCCGTGAAACCGTGAAGAGGACAGGAAGTGGCCGAGGTAGCCTGGTGGAGTCTACAGAACCATGAGCTAGGAAAGAAGAGGACGCGGGGGTGCGGGAAACATTGATCTCCACTACCGATGTTGACTATGACGAGTCCAAGCGAGTTGGATGAAATTCCAACACTCCCTCGTGAGTGCAACTCTTGCCATCCTTGATCCCAAGCCGATCTCATTGAAAGTTGAAGCTCTCGGTGCTCAGAGCCTTTGTAAATATATCTGCTTGCTGTTCATCAGACCTGCAAAAAATTAAAACGATTTCTCCATTTGTGATAAGCTCCTTGATAAAATGAAACCTTGTGTCAATATGCTTGCTGCGTTTGTGGAAGACCAGATTTTTCAAAAGGGCAATGGCTGAATTGTTATCATAGTAAATTGTTGTTGCCTCTGTCTGCTCATTCTGAATCTCCATCAAAACTCTTCTCATCCATACAACTTGTCAAGATGCACTGGTGGCTGCTACGTACTCTGCTTTAGCTGATGATAGTGTAACTATTGGCTGTTTCTTTGAAGCCCATGCAACTACACCACTTCCAAAACTAAAGACATATCTAGATGTGCTTTTTCTATCATCAACACTTCCAGCACAATCACTGTCTATATATCCAGTTAGTCTAAAAACTTATGATCTGGAATATTGGATTCCAAAATTTCTTGTACCATTAACATACCTCAGAATTCTCTTTCCTGCTTGCCAATGATTTTCCTTAGGTGTTTCCATGAATCTGGAAATCAAGCTAACTACATACATAATGTCAGGCCTTGTGGCTGTCAAGTACATTAAACTTCCTACTAACTGTTTGTAAAAGGTTGGATTAACTTATGAGCCTTTGTCACCTCTGCTCAATTTCAGTCCAGTCACCATTGGAGTAGGTGCTGAGTTATAGTTTGACATATTGAATCTCTTTAAAACATCTTTTGCATATTCAGACTGTGAAATAAAATACCATCTCTGTTCTGTGTTACCTCAATGCCTAAAAAGTACTTCATCATGCCCATATATGTCATTTCAAATTCTTTCTTCATTTCTGTTTTGATCATTTCAACTGACAGATTCCCTGTTAAAATCAAATCATCAACATACAGGCATATGATCAGTATTTTACCTTCATCATTGACTTTGGTATACAGTGTTGGTTCACTGTCACATCTGGTAAATCCATTGCTTGTAAAATAACTGTCAATTCTGCTATACCATGCTATTGGGGCTTGTTTTAAACCATACAGTGCTTTCTTCAGTTTATAGACTTTGTCTTCTTGTCCTGATATTTCATATCTTGGTGGCTGTTCAATATAGACTCCCTCTTCCAGATATCCATTGAGGAATTTTGACTTCACATCCATCTAGTGAACTAACCACTTGTTTTGTGCTGCTAGAGCCAATAACATTCTGACTGTGTCTAGTCTTGCAACTGGTGCAAATGTTTCATTGAAATCTACTCCAAGTTGTTGTGCATAACCTTTCACCACTAATCTTGCTTTGTGCTTCTACACTTCTCCATCTACATTTAACTTGGTCTTATAAATCCATTTTACACCAATAACATCTTTGTCTTTTGGGAGACTTTGCAATTCCCAAGTCTGATTGTTTTATATTGAGTCTATCTCATCATCCATTGCTGTCAACCATTTCTCTTCCTTGATTGCATCTTCATAATGAATTGGATCTTCAGCTTGTGAATAAAATGCATAAAGTGTAAATTGCTGTGGATTGTTCTCACCATCATTTTGATTATAAATATCAGTCATGCTTCTAATTTTCTGTCTTCTCATACTAGCCAAAGTAGGATTTGATAAATCACTTGAGTCTACAGAATGTGGAATTGAAGGTCCTGCGCCTGAAATTCTTGCTGTGGAGGGTGTTTGCAGACCTCTTGTTGCTGCTCTAGTATTGCTAACTGGTGTTAGTTGTTGACCACTTGCTTGAGGTTGATTTGGAACTATAGGTACAACAGTTTGAACTGTATTATCATTCTCATCTTGTGGGATATTGACAGTAAGATTAACTGTATTTTCTTTGCTTCCATCCCATGCTTCATCTTCAACAAATTGAACATCTCTGCTGATTATTAATTTCTTAGTTAAGGGATTAAACAACTTGTATGCTTTGGATTCTTCACTGTATCCAACAAAAATACATTTCTCTCATTTGTTATCAAGTTTTCTTCTCAACTGTTCAGGAACATGTGCATATGAAACACAACCAAAAACTCTCATGTGTGAAACACTGTGTTTTTTACCAGTCCATGCTTCTTCAGGAATTATGTTCATCACAGTTTTAGTAGGGCATCTGTTCATGATGTATGCTACACAAGATACAACTTCAGCCCAAAACTCATTTGTCAAGTGCTTGGATTTTAACATACTTCTAGCCATCTCCATTATAGTTATGTTTTTCCTTTCAACTACACCGTTCTGTTGAGGTGTGTATCTTGTTGTGAATTGTTTGTGTATTCCATATTCTTTGTAGAAATTTAAAAACTCTCTTGAAATGTATTCACCTCCTCTATCTGCTCTTAGAACTTTGATGAAGCAACCACTCTGTTTTTCAGCTAAAGATTTAAATTGACAAAAGTAACCAAACACATCACTCTTCTGTTTCACAAAATACACCCATGTCTTTCTTGACTAATCATCTATAAATGTCAGAAAATAGAAACTACCATCTATTGAAGGTGTCTCCATTGGACCACATAAATCTGAATGAACTATCTCTAATGGGTCTCTTGCTCTAGTGGACTTCCCTGCTGGGAAAGACTCTCTATGTTGCTTTCCAAGTATGCAACCCTCACATACACTTTCTGGTTTTTGAATTAGTGGAATTCCTTTTACCATGTTCTTCCTATGAAGTAAATTCAAACCACCAAAATTTAAATGACCGAATCTTAAATGCCAAAGCCATTTCTCATCCTTAACCTCTACCTGAAATACAGTTTGAACAGCGGTTGGAACCTCTTTTGCTTGTGTAAAGTTTGTACTCAAAGCTGGCTGAATTCTCAAGGGAAACATTCTATTGTTTGTCATGTGAATTTTTGCAATTAATTGACCACTTGGGTATTTGTCTAAAATAGTGCACAACCCATTTTTGAAAAACACTCTATAACCTTTTTGAATTAACTGTCCTACACTCATCAAGTTATGTTTAAGACCAGGCACAAAATAAACATCAGAAATATATTTCTGCTCCCCCTGCTTGGTTAGAATATTTACATTCCCTTTTCCTTTTACTGACACTTTGTTGTCATTTCCCAGGGTAACATCTGACTTGATATTCTCATCTAAACTTGTAAACAACTCTAAATTTCCTATCATATGATTACTACAACCTGAATCTAAAAACCAAACTTCTTTTTCACTAGCTTGAGCTATATTACAGGCTAAAAACATAGTACTCTTATCTGGTCTATTGTCTTGACCTCCTCTAGAAAAATTTGCATTTTGTCTACCAAAATCATTCTGCTTCTTTCTACACTCATTCATGTAATGGCCAAACTTTTTACAATAATGGCATTGGACCTGAGATTTATCATACCTTTGTCCTTGAGGAAAGTTTTGAGATGGGTTTTGGCTACTGCCTCTTCCACTTGAACTTGATTGGTTATTTCTTCCACCTCTGTTGAAACCTCTTCCTCTTGATCCGGAATTCGTTCTACCTATGCTTCTTCCTTGGTTGATTGAAGCTTGTGACTTGAATGTTGCTCCAATGACATATTTGCAGTTCTGCTGAGTCTATGCTCATGAGAAATTAATGAGGCATATAGCTCATCAACTGAGTATTGTGTGAGATCCTTTGTCTCTTCTATTGTGACTGAAATTGTCTCAAATCTTGTGGGTAAGCTTCTCAGAATCTTCTCTATAACTTTGACATCTTCAAGTGTCTGTCCATGTGTTCTCATCTGGTTTACCAATCCCATTATCTGAGTAAAATATGAATCGACAGACTCATTTTCTTTCATAAACAGAGTCTCAAACTCTCTTCTCAGTATCTGCAACTTTGTAGTCTTGACTTTGTGCATACCTTGATATGCTATCTGTAATATGTCCCATGCTTGCTTAGACCTAGTAGTGGCTGATATTCTAAGAAACATACTCTCATGTACTCCTTGTGGAATAAAGAAGTGAGCCTTTGAATCCTTCTTCTTGTTATCCTTCAACAAGTCTTTCTCTGCTTGTGTCAATGCATTGTATGCTACTACATCTATTGGTTCTGGAAACCCATTTTCTACAAACTCCCATAAGTCTTGTGAGCAGAATAAAGCTCTCATTGTTACATACCAATAGTCATAATTCTTTCCATTCAACTGTGGAATTTGTGGATTACTCAAGCTTGTGCTTGCTGCCATGATTGTTCAAACTCTCTCTAACTTAACCTTATAGCTCTGATACCACGTGAAGGATTAGCAGAGAAAGAAAATATAAACATAAACATTAACACAAAACTGCCATTGATGAAAGCTTGCTTCTTGAGAGTAGAAATTATATATTAATTTTCTTCACTATTGAAAAACATTGAAGTCACTGTATATATAAGAGTATAACCCACATAGAAAAATTAAATACGACATAACAGTCATAAACAAGCCAACAACATATACGTCCTAATACTGATCAAAATGGTTTAATATCCATCCTTAACAATGCATAAAAAAAAATTAAAACATCCTTATACACAACACATAACCCAATCAAAAAGCGTCCTTATACGCTGACGTGGACCCTACTATCGAAGGCCTGAGGAAAGCAAAAAGTCAACGAAAGTTGACAATTGCGCAACCGTCGATAGAAATGGAGTGGTTGCGGTGGCCGTGGTTGACAAACTCACAGAGCAAAAAGAGGTCCACCACAAAACCGTAGAGGTTAAGAGTAAGACCATGGTGGATGCAGTGACGGTTGAGACAGACGAAGGTGGAGGCGATAACAGTTAGAGCGATACCGCACATGATTAAACAGAAGACCGCAACGGTGAGGAAAAGAATGCCAGGCGGTTAACCGCTCACCCGGAGGAGTCTGGTAGCATAGCTGCGGTAGAGAGGTGACAATAGAAGATTGCCAGGTGGTTAACTGAGCAACCAGAGGCAGTGAAATCCTTGATTGCGATAGAGTGGTAGACTGAGGAAGCAACGCCCGTGAAACCACGAAGAGGATAGGGAGTGGCCGAGGTAGCTCAGTGGAGTATGTAGAACCGTGAGCCAGGAAAGAAGAGGACGCGGGGGTGCGGGAAACGTTGACCTCCATTGCCGATGTTGACTGCGACGAGTCCAAGCGAGTTGGACGAAATCCCAACATTAGTAAGGAGCAGGTAAATGTATTCATAGTTAGTAAATTATAGTTAATATGACACTGCTAGTATTTCACCAAGAACAAATATGTGTAGGTTAAAATAAGTATGATTTGTTATCCATGGCCTGAGATGATTTTCTTTAAAACAAGACGTAAAGTTGTGTGACTATTAAAATTTGATTGCAATTGTTGCACTGTTAAACTTTGTTTGGGCCTATTTGCAGTGAAATACTATTACAACAAATGGATGTTTTTCAAGAAATGGCTTGAACTCACCTAATCTGAACATTATATCATTGAATAGCTGAAATTACCAGTAGAAATTATTTCCTTTTAGGTCTTCCAACCCACTTAGACATGGCGAACAGTTATTATACAATGATAACCACGACTTTACTTTAAACAAACTTGATAGATATCCTCTTCATGCCAGATATTGATTCTCAGAAATCAATGAACCCGATTAACCGATAATGTTAGGCACTACAAACTAGTTCTCAGGATCTATACATGTATCAGGCAAAGTCATTTTCCCAATAGAGATTGTCAGAGCAAGTCCATGATGAAATAAAAGAATCTGTGGTGCTAATACTTTGCTCAAACTGAGTTATCGGTAGAAAAATGTCATCTTCCCTATTGATCTCAACAACCCTTGGTGCTATTCTTCCTACTCCTTACTAATCATTCACCTGCTCCTTACTGATCCTTCACCTGCTCCTTACGTAAATGTTTTGAAAGTATATATAATAGTTTATGTCGAGAATAGCATCCTAGATAATGGAATTGTGTTAGGGTATTTATACATTTAATTATCAAATATTAAAATGTATACACCTGCCCTGTATTAATAGAGTTGATGTTGTGTGGTGTTCATAGCTTAGGGACGCCATTCATGATATTGCCAATGTAAAAGAAAAAGAGATATATTTGGGTGTTGTAGATCCCAATGAAATTGGTGTTGAAAGACACCCATCGTACTATCGATATAGTGGATCCCTCACCACTTATCCATTCACTGAAGGAGTCACTTGGACCGTAATCAAACAAGTACTTTACCTTTACTTATTTCCTTCATATAGACATGCTACTCATTTCCCATAACATGTTTTTTTAACTTACATTGTAAATTATTTTGTCTACTCAGGTGAAAATTGCTACCCACCAACGAGTGAATGATTTATGGGATGCATTGCATGGGGTAAATTTTCATATAATATATCATATTTTTACCATGTTTTTTATGAGGATATTCAAGATTAACTGCTATATATTTGACTACTTAAACATTAATATGTAATGCAGTTAAAACTTACTGTAAACAGACTTATTATAATATGTATTTTTCAAAGTAATTGTAAAGTTTAGGAAAAGAAAACAAAGCATTCGATCGAACTAAAAGATTTATTGTTGCATAACATAAGTCGAATTCAAGATGTGCAGACACTAAATGGTAGAGTTTTTGAGGTGTATGAAGGCAGAGGAGACATATCACAAACATACTGTAAAGTAGAGGAGGGCATCCCAGAAATATTTGGTGGTACTATCTAAGTTTGCTATGTTAAGATAATAATAAATAGTTTGTAAGACTATTAAATCTTTGTAATGAAGGGCTACTGCAGGTAATCTATCATGACGGGTCACAGATATATTTATGTATCTATATTTTAAAGCCTTTCACTTATATTATATGGGTGATGGATGTGTGTTACTTTGTATTAAAATAAAAGGTTTTTATTTGTTATTTTTTTATTTTTTTAATAGTGTATTTAAATATATTGAAGGATTTTTAATTTATTTAATTCAAATTGTATTCTAAATGTTGGATGATTTAAATTATTTATTAAATTTTATTGATATTTAAAAAGTATATAATATATATTTATCCTTTTTAATTAATATAAAAATAATTTTAATAAATGAATATTAAAAAATATAATGAATAAAATCAGACATGCATCTCATTTTAAAATTTGTAGCATTATTTAGTTAAGAGTAAACATTTCTAATAGTTGAATATATTAAATTTTGTTATTATTTCTATAGATAATAAAAATACTATACTTTTTTTAGTTCTTGAAAGTTTACTATTTTATGTTGTAAATAAACTCTAATTTTACTTTAGGGCATTTAGTTTGTTACTGTTTTTATGTTTTTGATTAAGGAAAAAATAGGTTTTGAAGGGGTCCTAAAACCCTTTCACAGTAAAGACAAGATAGATATAACATGACCAAGTACATATCAAAAAACAAAAAGTTGCCAGAAAAGAAGACCCATTAAAACCAGCAAAGAGGCAACACCACAAAAAAACCAACAAAATCCCAACAACAAGCTAACCACTAGGCCATATTCTTCAGGATGTCTGCCACCTCCTATTCCAGTTGGTTCATGTTGAGCGTCACTTTCTTTATCTCCTGAATTTTGACAGGGGCCTTGTCAACCTTTCTCCTTAGATTCACTCTAGTTATTTTGTTAGGACCAACATACTCCTCTTGTCCTTTCTCTTTTTCAAAATCCAAATCCTCAACAGTCTTTTCCTGGTAAACATTCTCTAGATTGGAAACCATGATGTTCATAGTATTCACAATAGATTTTAAAATCTTATGGCTCATGTTCACCACCATTTGAAGAGATCCTTTTACATTCTTAAGCTTTTCCTCAATAGAAGAAAGCTTGTCATCATGATTTTTCTTAAATTTCTTAAGGTCTTCAATTGTTATCTTGATTCAGTCCACCATGTATTTATTTTCTTCCTCAGTCCTTATTTCAATAGCCCTATCTCTATCTTTGATTTTGTGGTCATTCAAATCAAGCCCTTGCAGCTTGCTGCTCATAGCCCTCTGATTTAGCTTAATTTCCTTAATCTCAAAAAACACCCATCTCATCAATCTAAAAAAATCCACATTCCCATTGCGATCAATAGAGAGGATGTCAGTAGGGAATTCATGTTCGACTTTGAAATAATGATCATCACCCTTGATGTCACTGGGAAAACGAGGCCTATCTTCTATGTCAATGGCAGGGTACCTAGAACACTCTGATGAGGGGGCCGACTAAGAATCCTCATGGTTAGATTCATCAAACCGATCCATTGAATCCTTTCTTTTAACCTTATCCTAGGGGGAAGCAATATATTTTCCTTTCACCTTAGATTTAGCATATTCAGGGCCCTTAACTCTGCCTTTAGGGGTCAAAGAACTAGGTTTAGAGGGGGTGCTAGCTTTTATCTTACCTTTTCTTTTTCCCTTCCCCAAATCCTTCAAGGACAAACCAAACTTATCCTCCATATCAATTTCCCATTGCTCCTTTTCCATATAACTTGTGCCCAGTTCATCTTCAGCAAAGGCATACAAATGGGGAGAAGGGGTCACATGGGACAGAGCCAACATGGCTTTAAAATACTCAAAAATTAAGACAAGAAAGCCTTCATGAAGGATAGGGTATCTAAAAGGGTTCATGTTATGGTCATTAAGGCTGGTATTCAAAGAGGTAAACAAATAGAAAGGGAAAGAAACCCTTACCTTATGCTGAAAATGGTTGAGGAACACAAAATGGTAGCCAAAGACTCTAGTGTATCTCCCATCCAGAGTGATGTAATCCATAATCACCTTTAGAACCTCCTACCAGAGAAAATTAATGTTCTTGGAGTCATAGCTGCTTTTAGAGACCCTTCAAAGGTCCTTTTTTTCCTTCTCCATCTTTGGAAACTTTTTCACAGCTAGGTCTAAGAGTTTCCTATCCCTGTAAAATTTGAGACCCTCCATTGAAAGCCTCATCTCCTCGGTGATAAGTTGTTCATTGATGGCAACCTTTCTCTCAAACAAATTTATTTTACCATTCTTCCATTCCATGAAAAAGTGCTTCGTAACCTCCAAGTTCCAGCCATGAAGTTTTTCAATATAAGTGGTTAGACCCCCCTTCTCTAATAGTGGCCACACCTTAGCATTCTTCCTCAACTCCTCACAATCCATTGGTTCCACACGACGATGATCACCACCCATTTTCGTAGAGTAACCAAACCACTCAAAAAGCTCTTGAAAGCCACACCAACTAATCACCAAAATATCCAGAAAGCATGCGAGGAAAAAAATTTCAGAAGAGCAATTAAAACTTTGCTAATTTGGCCTTTGAAAAGGAATTATTAATTGATAGGGATATTAGCAGCCTTCTCGTGGAATATATCATACTCGAGTAAGGCTATGACATCAGCCTCCAACTTGTCACCCCTTTGCCACGTGATTTTTTCGATGGCCTAAACACCCTTATTAGAAAAAATGTCTGCCACTGTGTTAATTTCCCGATAGGCATGGGAGATGAAGCATTTTTCAAAAGAGCTTATTATCCTTTTTGAGAGATTGATCCAAATTTCTATGGTCCATGAAGGATTTTAGAGGCCCTTAATACATTGTATGATATTATTAGAGTCGCCTTCTAACCACACATACTTGTAGTTCAATTATCGGGCAAGATTTAAAGCTTGGAATTCCCCTATAGCTTCAACAAGGTGGTTGGTCTGGCTACCCAAGGGGAGTGCCACCACTGAAATAAATTTTTCATTGTCATCCCTAATCACTCCCCCACACCCGATAGGCCCAAGATTACCCTTAGTCATCCCATCAAAGTTAATTTTTACCCAACTAGGAGGAGGAAAATTCCAATGGATGCCATCTTTGGGTCCCTTAGTTGGTTTAAGGGGAAAAGAGATATCAAAATCAATCTTTCGAACATCAGCTACTTTGAACTTATAATCTTGACACCTGAACTTTACTTTTTCCTTAGTTTTGTAGGTTAGCCATTGAAGTTCTCTCCCACAATTCTGACAATTTTACCAGAGATAATTTCCTCTGAGAGAGCAGAATCCCTAAAGATTTTATTATTGTGTTCTTTCCAAATATCCCACACAAGGTGTGGGAAGATATATTGCCAGAGCAACTTTAGCACCTAATTTTTTGAGGGAGATTTCCACTGGCAATAGAAGTCCAAGATAGAGCCAAGAAAACCCAACTGAGGTTCCACATCTACAAAACCTACACCAAATGTTATAGGAAAAAGGACAAATGAGAAAAAGAAGTGAAACAGTCTTAGCCTCTGCACAACAAAGATAACATCTATTAGGAAGAGATAGTCTATTCTTATAGAGATTGTCATTAGTCAAAATTTTGTTCTGAAGGAAGATCCAAGAAAAAATGTTGACTTTAGGTGTTAGGTTATGCACCCAAGCCTTCGCCCATAAAGGAGAGGGGGAGTTATGATAAAAAGAGGTCATCGTCGAGGAGACAGAGAAGGTCCCTTTTGATAATGTATACACTTAAAAATGGTTTGGAGCATCCGATTAATTAAATACGAATTATTTAATTAATTATCCTAATTTCCTTTACTATTGAATAAATTTAAATATTTATTTAATATAGTTCACATTCACTTTCTTCATAAATTCTTCTAAATCTCGTCTTAATTAAATAAAAAAAAAAAAATACTTTGTTTGATTTAATTATCATTTCCCTATTTCAATCTATCACATCATTTCAAAATTAATTAAATAAAGATCAAAACACTTTATTAATTAATTACCATATTCCTTTGATTAATTTAATAAACAACTATTCTATGGTTCGTTTTACTAAATTATTTATCTCTCCTTTGTTAATTCAAATAAATCAAAATATTTGAATTGTTGCACAAGGAATATTCCAATCTATATTCTCTCAAAAATGAATTAGATTTCCTATGTCTAAACCATGTCTAAATTATGTCAAAAATATGTCAAATTAATTGATTGAAACTTCACAGGAAGTTTTGGAGACAAATTGGAGACAAATTTGGAATTTGATCTCTCAATCCTCTTCCATCGATCTTTACTCTTCTCCTACCTGGTGTTTTCATGGGTAGAGACAACCTCCCTCTTTCTCTCAATTTCCTCCATCTCTCACCATTCAATTCTCCAGATTGAACCCAAGCCTTTCAAAGCTTTCCTTATGCATTTCTACAGCCAGGAAATCTATAAATACAAGCCTCATTCAACCAAGAAAAGGATCCAGATAATCAAGCTTTTGCACTCTTACTCTACAGAAATCCAAATATCAAGCATTAAGTATTTAAATATCAAGCATATCCCACAATCAAGCTTCAACCATGGTTGCCTCTTGTAGCTGCAATTATTTGTTTCATACATGCTAGTTTAATTGATTTATCATTTAGCATTACATTATCATCATCTCGTTCTTCAGATAGTCATTTTAACAGTCTTATTTGCTTACACAATCTGAGAGAAATTTAGATTTAATAAATCTTTGGAGATAGAGAGCAATATGACACTTTCAATTGATTACTTTGTTGAATTGATTCAATTTGTTTAATCATTGATATAATGTCGTATTAAGAAGTGTTTTAAGATTTCATTCACTATTTCACACTTACAATTTGGCGCCCACCATGGGGCATTAACCCCAATTTTATCAAAAATGTTATTCTTCTGAAAAGTGTCACACAAGTTTTCGACGTGTTTTTATTTTAGGACTTCCATTAAAAGATTTAGCGCTTTTGGTTGCTGTTTTAGCGCTTTCGGTTTTCAGCACTTCCAGTCACTATTTCGGCTCTTCTAGTTCATATTTCAGCACTTCAAATTTTTAGCACTTCCAGTCACTGTTTCAGCGCTTCCAGTCCATATCTCAGTGCTTTTGGTAATTTAGCACTTCCATACCAAACTTTGGCGCTTTGGGTTCATGTTTCAGCGCTTCCGGGAAATAGCGCATCAGGTAACTATTTTAGCGCTTTGGTGTAATATTCTAGTGCTTTTGTAAAAGTTAGTTTGGATCCAACGCATTCGCGGCCAGATTTCAAATTTTTTTTATGGTTGGAATAAAATTGATCAATCTAGGATAGTCACTTCAAGTTTTTTTAAAAATTGATCAATCTAGGATAGTCATTTCAAAGTTGGAATACAATTGATCAATCTAGGATAGTCACTTTCTTGTTTTTCTTAAAGCAAATCTATCAATCCTAGGATAGTCACCGCATGTTTATAGTAGAAGTTAAAAAGAACATCATGATTTATGTGAAGCAACACTTTCACTTAGATTAAGAATATTTCTTTTTGGGCTTTTAAAACATAACAAATCTATATGCTATGCTTGTGGTGATTAGGCATATGCTCTCCCCTTGACTGGGTGACCAAAGTGCCAGATTCACTTTTATTTCATGTCATTTACGCTTTATTAAATCCTTTAGCAGGCTTGCCGTAGTGGGAAAAAGTACTCACCCTACGGGAACGACCTAACTGGGAACAACCAAAGCCAGGTTATCCAACCCACTATAGTAAAAATGCAAGTTTTTGATGAAATTCCAACTTGACGGTAGTAGGAAAGATAACCATCCCCAAAATCTTTGTTCTAAAGATTGGGAGGTCTCTTGAGGGAGTTTATCTATTTTCCACACTGAATGGAACCCTATCTACGAACCATAGAGTAGTTTCTCGCCGAGTTAGTATCCATACATTGTCATACTCATAATGCAAGGGGAGAGAAAAATCTACCCCCAAGACACTCACCATATAATTACCAAGGACCGCTTGCTCAAGGGATTCGGTATCCACTTCCGTCACTTTGAGTATGCACCTGGCAATGAAAAAAACACAGGTGCCCTCTAGGGGGTGACACGACTATGTGAGTCAACGTAATTGCAAGATGTGGGCTATGAGTATAATGATGACCTACTTGTCCTTAAGTGTGATTCTATTTGATTTGTATACAATTGTTAAAATAACCCGTCAAAATCAATAAAGATCATTCGTGATTTTTGAATATACACAATCTTTTTAGTTTTAAAACACTTATTCAATATTGTTTGTTGTGTTTTCACAAATTCATTTAAATCAGATTAAAGTTCATCCTAAAAACGTCGAGTCAAAACAATTGAAAAATCCATGCTGTGAAAGTGGAAGTCCACCACGTTTGTTAAGAGAAAAATCAAAGTTATAAGGCCCAAAGAACCTCTCGGTTATAGAAATAAATTGAGAAGACAACATTTTCTACATCAAAATTAGAAACTCTTCTTACAACATAGAACATTCATTCACCGTATCACAATTTTTCTAGGGGTCACTCTTTAGACTACTCGGTAGAACCGCTCTATTCACGAGCCTTCTTTCAAAGAAGAGCTCTCACACAATTTCACAACCGTAGTCAACGGATTCATCCTTCATATCTTCCGTAGTCTGTGATACAGTATGCTACAAGGCCAGACCAGATTCTACAATAGAGAAAATTAAAAATTTTGTTTAAGCATTCTGGAAACCTGTTTCAGCGCTTCTGGTCACTGTTTTAGCGCTTATGGGAAATAGCTCTTTTGGGCACTATTTCAACGCTTACAATCTATATTTAGCGCTTTCAATAAAATAACACTTTTATTAAATCTTTCAGCCTTTGGGTGTCTATTTCAGTACTTTCAGTATAATAGCGCTTTCATCAATTTCTACAGCTCTTCCAGGCACTGTTTTAGCGCTTTTGGTCATTTAGTGCTTCTGTCGCTTATTTCAGTGCTTCTGGTCTCTATTCCAACACTTTTGGGAAATAGCACTTCTGGTATCTGTTTTAGTGCTTTTAAAACAGAGAGTTTAAAATTTTCACCAGTCCATCAGTCTGTCATTTTATCCACAGTTTTCATTAGAATAAAATTTCTTCTATCAAGATCATTGTCTAGGAATCAAAGTCAGAAAGGTTTATACAAATTTCCAACTTATCAACTGAAACAAGATCTTGTAAATCACAAGTGTCAAAATCAAATACACAATCAATTACTATACTAAAATTTCTTTATCAGGATACTATCATCCTTCATCACGAAACAAAGTATAGCGATTAACTTTTTTAAATATTGTCTCATCAATAAGATAAGTCATCTTATTCGACTTTATTTAAAAAGGTTCAAATTGACACTATCCCGCACATAAGATCAAAATTTTAGAAGAAAGGGCAAAAATTTGTATGCCAATCTTAACTAGGTCCCAAAAACAGAAATTCTTAGAACAAGAAATCTTAAAATCACAAGAAATGGCAGAGGAAAATCCTTGGAATAATCTGAACCGCAATGATAAGAATGAAATAACTCCGGAAGATATCCAAGCGGCTCAACAAGATCCCAAGTTTCACATATTTATGGGGAAAATTCTAGAACAAGATATGGAAAAATATCTTTTAATGTTAGCTGAATCAAGGGCAAAACTTCCAAAAGATTTTGATGTAAACCGTTTGAAAGAAACACTAGAAATGAATGAGACTGAGATACCACAACCTACACCAATAATAGATCCGGTTGCCGCTTTAACATCTCAAATGCAACTGTTACAACAAAAAATACAAGATATGACACAAGGGACTATTAAGAGACATTCGATACAGGACATTTGTCCTTATCCTTTCGACACAATGGTCGGCTTGATACCTTTTCGTAGACATTGTGAGATCCCAAAATACAATAAGTATAATGGGAGAACGGATCCAATTGATCATATTAGAGAATTCAAAACAATGAGTCTTGAGTTTGCACAAGAAGAGACATATTTAATGCGACTATTCCCAAGGAGTTTGGGAGGATCATGTATGGAATGGTTTTCAAAGTTGAAACCGGGTATTAGAACTTTTGAGGAACTCATTAACAGATTTATCTCTCAATACTCATTCAACATCCAACATGATGTGACAATTAAAGACCTTTACAATCTCAAAAAAAACAAGGGAGAAACGTTCTAGTCTTTCCTCCAAAGATGGTGACGCTTGTTCGCTAGGTATCCAAGGTCCATTCCTGAAGAGGAAAAGATGGAGTTATTTATTGAAAACTTGACTGAAGAAATGAGTTATAGATTAGAACTACAATATCCTCCAACATTTGAAAAAGTGATCGAAAATGGTCTTAAAATCGAAGAGGCATTAGTCAAGAGGGGATTTATCAAAAATTTTAATGGTAAAACAAACAACACAAGTAACTCCTCAAATCAATACTCAAGCGGTGAGAAATCAAAATTCTGGCAAAAGAGTCGCAACATGACTATCAACGAAATGACAAATGATCCCCAAAACGTCAAACTGGTTTTTAATTTGACCGAATCCACATCAAAGAATCAGAACAATGAACAAAATGTCAAGTCAAATACCATAGAAAACAATGAGATCATAAAACCCCAGTCATATCAAAAACCATCAAATCGGCGAAGGTTCACACCTTTAGGTCAATCAATGGAATCAACAATGAAAGAACTAGTTACTAGAGGCCTTCTCATGGCACAAGAAGCTAGATTCTGGGATCCAAAAGTCAAACCATCATGGTGGAATGACGCTGATTATTGCAACTATCATAATAACAAGGGTCACAAAACCGATGACTGTATGGAATTGAAACATGCAGTGCAAGATTTGGTGGACAACAACAAAGTGTATGTGGAAGGACCTCAAAATAACAATGATCATTTCGCCTTCAAAGATCCTTTTCCCAATTATGACAAAGGTGCATCATCTTCAAACAACAAAGGAAAGCATGCTAATCATGTCTATGACACAACAATCCTATGTCTATCTGAAGTCAAACATGATAATGCAATTAACGATAACATTGTTGATAAAAAAACCAACACCATTACCTCTTTGGATTTACTCCCAAGCACGCAAAGCTCTGATAATCAAATAAATGTCTTAAAAATCAGAGAAAATCAAGAACATCAACCTGCCAATACACTAACTAGGGGACAATCAAAAGTAATGTTAAAGGGAATTGGATCCACACATGCAGTTCCACCTCCATCACATTATGATGTTATCAATCAAATGCAAAGCACCCCCTGAGAAAATCAAGAACAACAACCGACAAACGTCATGACTAGGGGGCAAGCCAAGGTAATATTAAAAGGAGTGGGATCTCAACGCGCGGTTACACCTCAATCTCATTATAATATTATTGATCAATTACAAAATATCCCCGTGCAAATATCAATATTGGAGCTTCTTAAGTTATCACCGTCACATAAGGAAGTTCTCAAACAAGCATTAGTTGCCACAACCGTGCCAAAGAATCTGGATGTTTGTCAATTCCAAGCTATGGTGGGACACCTGACTACCCTGCATTGTCTGTCATTCTCTGAACAAGATGATGTCTCATTAGATCATCCACATAACACCGAATTGCATATCGAAGTATGTATCCATAATCATCGTGTTAAGAGAGTTCTAATAGATGGGGGAGCTTGTCTAAACATTTGCACCCTCAAATTAATTTGTGCACTAGGATATTCTGACGATGCTATTGATGCTCGGAGGAAAATGACCATCAAAGCATATGATGGGGAGGAAAGATCGTCCCAAGGTTTAATTGTATTACCCATTCAAGTGGGACCCATGATCAAGCATATAGGATGTCAAGTGTTGGAAAGAGAGTTAACATACAACATACTCTTAGGATGACCCTGGATTCATGAAATGCAGGCGTACCTTCTACATACCATGAATGCCTAAAGTTTTCAGTAAATGGACAAGAGGTGATTATAGCTGTTGATTATAGTCATCCACAACATTGTGACACATTGAGAGTATCTCAAGACACCTTTGTCCCTCACAAGAGGGAAGCTTCAAGCTCATCATCATCCAAGAACAAGCAAAGTCCAAACATTACTACCAAGTGGGTGCAAAAGAAAGGTAAAGAAAAGGAAACAAGTCATGTTGAAATAAACATTCCAGGTACACAAACTTCTCTATCAGACAACTTTCAGAAGTAAGTTCAGTTGACAGATAAAGGAATGGGATAGTACTCAATGGAGCAAATGCTTAACTTATCACAGTTAATGCCATCTCCTAGGAAATATGGTCAACCATCAATTATCAAACCTTCGACATCTTCACCTAGCAAAACTCTTCAAAATACATTTGTAAAATCTGGAACTATAACAGAAGGAACATACAATAAAGCAATCTTGGATTGGCTTTACAAGGATGAAGAAACATCAACATCTAAGATCGGTATCAAAAATGTTAACATCAACACAGACAAGTATGGAAAAGGAAAGGCTATTTTGGAAAAGATGGGTTATGAAGGACAAGGGCTTGTGGGATTAAGAAAAGAGGGAATCTTTGAACCTATCACACCTCTCACTCTCCACACAAAAGAAAAACCAGGACTAGGATACTCTGAAGAAGAGAAGCAGGAACAAACAAAGACAACTATGGAAAATATCCTTCATTTTAGAGCTAGTTCTGAAATAGAATCAAATGTATACGAGTGGACCTTACCTTGTGATTTACTTGTCATTGATATTCCAATCAATGTGATTCAAAAATATACACCTACATGTGAGGAGGGCCAAGGCTCTGGGTCTATACCATTCATTGAGGGATCACTAAATATCGATGACTCTAGTGAGGATGAACAAAATTTGAGTGAACTAGATAATTTCAAAGAGGGTACCATCATGAATCTCACTATCCCAAATGAAAATTATGATGATATTTCTGTCCTCACCCTTACTTCCATTGACCAAAATCAATTTGATGATACCATGCCATTAATCCATCTAGAACTTATTGATTGGGAACCTATCGAACCTTTGACTATACCAAAATTTGCAAATGATGATGCCATCGTGCATTTCCTATGTCATACTAAACCTGATACAAATTCTCTCTATACTACTCATAACAGTATGACTCAGTAGGAGGGTGTCAAATCTTCCAGTTCAAAATTGACAACAGGGAAAATAGATCTAATGGGGAAAACCATTCTATGGCAACATTAGATCTGGAAAAAGTAAAAATAAAGAACGCATCCAATGGTGAAAACCTTTCTGAGGCACTAAAGGATGGAAGATTTGACACTCTCCTAGAACACTATCATGAGCGATCATTAGTTCTGGTTGAACCTACACAATCGGTGGACATTGGCACAAAAGAGAAGGAAAAAATCCTACATCTAGCGGAATCCATGACAGATTAAGAAAGACTGGCATTCATCCAATTATTCAAAACAAGAAGCATCAAATTTGATTGGTCATATTCTGATATGCCAGGTTTAGATCCCAATCTGCTTATGCATCATTTGTCTTTTCCAGCAAGGATCAAGCCTGTTAAACAAAAATTAAGAAAAATGCACCCCCACATTGCATTAATGGTCAAAATAGAGCTAAAGAAATTACTGGATGTTGGATTCATATGGTCTATAGATTATGCTAAATGGATATCAAATCTTGTGCCTATTTCCAAGCTGGACAATAACATCAAAATCTGCATAGATTTCACAGACCTCAATAAAGTATGCCCGAAGGATGATTTTCCACTTCCAAATATTGACATCATTGTGGACTTGACAGTAGGGCATGCCATGTTATCAATCATGGATGGTTTCTCTGGGTACAATCAAATAAGAATAGCTCCAGAAGATCAAGAAAAGACAGCTTTTACATGTCCATGGGGAACCTTCTGTTGGAACGTCATGCCATTTGGTTTAAAGAATGCAGGAGCAACTTATCAAAGAGCAATGATGACAATATTCCACAATATGATGCACACCTTCATGGAGGATTACGTCGATGAAATCTTAGCAAAATCTACTACTAGGGAAGGACATCTGCATATCCTAGATAAAATCTTCACGTGGATGGAAAAATTTAATGTCAGGTTAAACCCTAAGAAATGTGTCGTCGGGGTTACATCAGCAAAGCTGCTAGGGTACATTGTCTCAGAAAAGGGCATTGAAGTAGATCCAAAAAAAGTCAAAGCTATAATGGAGATACCACCTCATAGAAACATTAGCCAACTCTGATCACTACAAGGACGACTTCAATCAATCAGAAGATTCATGTCCCAGCTAGCAGATAGAAGTCATCTGTTCAATCATCTATTGCATAAACACATAGTTTTCATGTGGGATGAGAAGTGTGAAACGACATTCAATCAAATCAAACAATATCTAATGTCACCACCAGTTCTCATGCCACCAATAGAGGAAAGACCCCTCATATTGTATATTGCTACAACTGATATCTCATTGGGGGCACTCTTAGCACAAGAGGATAATAAAGGAAAAGAGCATGCCATCTACTACATCAGTAGAAATTTAAATGGCTATGAAATAAACTATACATTCATAGAAAAGTCTTGCTTAGTAGTGGTGTTTGCTACTGAAAAGTTGAGACACTACATAATGGTTCATACAATCAAGTTAATTGCAAAGATTGATCCTTTGAAGTATCTACTAAGTAAAGCTGCCTTAACAGGTAGATTGGAAAAATGGGTTATGCTCCTAAGTGAATTTGACATTCAATATGTCAAAAGAAAGGTAATCAAGGGAAAAATAATCATTGAACAGCTAGCTGAAGCTCCTCTACCAAATGATCACCCAATGACAATGGAATTTCTAGATGTAGACATTATGACAGCTATGCCTCAACAATGGATTCTCTATTTTGATGGATCATGTACGCAACAAGGATCGGAAGCAGGAATCTTGTTCATCTCCCCCCACGGACACACAATTACGAAGTCATATGGACTCATGTTTCAATGTACAAATAATGTGGCAGAATATGAAGCATTGATTATTGGAGTCAACACGGCTATTCAATGGAAAATCAGGGACTTATAGGTGTATGGGGACTCTCAACTAGTCATTTATCAAGTGAATGACGAATATCAAACCAAAGATGAAAAGTTGATGCCATACAAACAAAAAATAGATTATCTGAAAAAGTCTTTTGAAAATATCAAGTTTTCTTAGATTCCAAGAGCAGAGAATAAAGCTATAGACGCCATGGCTACGATTGCTTCACTACGGCAATTACTTGAGAAGCGTGTTTGTTATGAGTTTATGGTAGAAAAAGTATCCTGTCCTTCCCATTATCAATTGGAATCCACTACCATATGCCATATAGAAGCCATTGAACCCTCTATCTATGAAAAAACCTATGCTTACCTAAAATATGATATTCTTCCTCCATATCTTTCCAGGAACCAAAAATGGAACTTTATCCGCCAATCCGCCCGACATACATTAATCATAGATGTCCTTTGTCATCGAGGTCTTGATGGTACCCTACTCCGATGTCTAGAATGCAATGAATCTAAAATGGCCTTACGAGAAGTTCATGAGGATATTTGTGGTACTCACTCGAGTGGAATGACTCTAGCTAAGAAACTCCTTCGTTTAGGTTATTATTGGCTGTGCATGGAAAAAGAATCATATCAATTTGTAAAGAAAAGTCACAAATGTCAGGTTCACAACAATCTGGTTCACGCACGAGCATGAGAACTGCATCCCTTTACAACAACATGGCCTTTTTGTTAATGGGGCTTAGATCTAGTAGGGAAAATCAATCCATCGTCATCTAATTCACACAAGTTCATTATTACATCTACAAAATATTTCATGAAATGGATTGAGGCAGTACCCCTTATTACCATCTCTAGGAAACAAATTTCCTTTTTCATCTTGAACTACATAATATGTCAGTATGGTATCCCTCAATCCATTATCAATGATAATGGACGACCTTTCAAAAATCAAGATGTCCAAGAGCTATGTGATAAGTTCCACATCCAACATCATTTTTCAACACCGTACTATCCTCAAGGGAATGGCCAAGCAGAGGCCTCAAACAAAACCATACTCAAAATTCTCAAAAAGACGGTCAATGATGTTGGACATGATTGGCATGTTCAACTCAACCCTGCACTATGGGCCTATAGAACAAGCATTAGAACACCAACGGGAGCTACACCATTTGCTTTGGTATATGGATCAAAAGCCATATTGCCCATTGAAGTTGAAATTCCATCCCTTCATGTATCACTCAGAGGTATCATTTCAGATGAAGACTATAGGGTATCTAGGCTGCAAGAACTGGAGTTGTTGGATGAGCGTCGTCAACAAGCTGTTAATCATCTAACAACTTATCAACAGAGGATGTCAAGGAGTTACAATCATAGGGTAAATCCGAGGGTCTTTCAGGTTGGTGACTTGGTACCAAAGGAAAATCCTAGAAATCAGCAAGACAAAGAAAAGAAAGGAAAATTTGAGCCTAACTGGCTTGGTCCATTTGTCGTCATATCAGTGTATGGATCAGGAGCATATCAGTTATCAACATTAGAAGGGGATCTATTTGATGAACCTATCAATAGTATTCATCTTAGAAAATTCTATGCTTAAAGTCTCCTAGTGCATGGGGAAAATTCTGAAAATTGTTTCCTTGGTGAAAACCTGGCAAATAGGAATCTTGGGGAACACAAAAATACAAAAAAAAGAATAAAAATAAATAAAAATACAAAATACAAAAAAGGAAAGAAAAAAGGGAAAAATAAGAAAAATACAAAGGGTGTAATCAAATCATATGGTGAAAACGTGGAAACAAGCGTCATATGTGATTCTAAGATCAACTTTCCCATCTATTTGGATATATGTCGGGATCATTCATCTAAAAGTCAGTATCAATTCATATCATATCATTCGTTTGACCATCATTACATCCAATATCAAAGTCATGTCATGTGGTCAACATATAACCCCATAGCTTGGGGGCAACATCTGGATATCTAGGGGCAATCCAAACGTATCAATTGCATCCAATGGTAGAAAACTAAAAACAAAGATCAAAGCGCAATTTCAATCATTTTTAGAAGCATCAACCATCCGTATCATATCAAAATCCCAAAAACATGTCAAAAAGGTGAGTCTGAAAAAGCAACTTTCAAAAAAAAAAAAAATGTAGGTCTATGTCAGTCAAACTACGTGGTCTCTGCGTGTGTAACGTAGGCAAGGCTAATCTTAAATCAGCCCCCAAGACCCCTAAGATAGGTTAGTAGGTTAGGTCTTTGGTCAAAATCTCGAAAATTCAAAAACATGTCAAAATCAGGATGGATGATCTAAAATCTGAATAATGAATGAAACACTCTAAGTAAAAAATGGATATTTTGTCATTTTTGATTATCATTTATTTGGAGTAACTCAATGATGTATTGAACTAGAGGAACAAGAAAGAAGAATGATATTTTTATTGTTTGCTATATGTACGATAATCATATAGATGTGTGAATTGTCGGGGGATGTGTTATGCAAATGTATCATCGATGACATTCAAAATTCACACACTCAAATGATAATCTCTACTTGTTTATGCAATGAATGCTCAGGTCATCTTGGTTCAATTATACCTAGATGCTTGTGTTTGATTGCAATATCAAAAATCATGAAATAAGTACTCAGGTTGTCATTGGATTAACACAACCATTGACGCTTGTATTCAATTTCAACATTCAATAAAGTTCTATGATGATACCAAGCACAAAAAGACTGTTAAAATGACATCTGTTTTGCATATAGCTGCATGTTAAAATTAGATTGCATCCATCATCATTTATTATCTATAGAGTATTTGTTGCATGAAGGATTCCAATCAATGATTATCTAATCTACAAAAGAGACAGAGTATACTTGACATAAAAATCATTAAAAACATATAGCATCCATCATAAGATCATCATTCATCATTATCATATTTCAAAATAAAAAGCAAGAATTTATCCAACTCTCCATACATGTTATCACATCACATCATTTATCTATATATCATATTCTACACATACAGTTATCATTGCATCATCACATTCAAGTAAAATCATTCATATACATCATCACATTTAGAATTAGATCATCATAAAATCATATAAATAAAAACATCCATCACATAGAAATCAAAAAGCCATCAACATATCATATCAAAATGCATCTCATATATATATCATCAAGTTTCAAGTATACAATGAAGTCATAAAAATACATCATCATACAAGAAGGTACATCATAAAATACATCAATAAGGATCACAATGGTCTGTACGACCTGCTACTGCCAGAATGAGCAGACCTAATAGGACCTGAACCACCACCACCCCCAGACGGACCTGGATCTTCAGAATCTCTGCATGGAGGTTGTGTCACCCCCTCACCGACTGTTCGTGTATGAGTCTGCCCTAATCTCGATGGGGTATAACTGACTCGGCGCTCGCCAGATACTGCATCATTGTATCAGCCTTTGTAGAACTCGGCCTCTCGACCAACCCACAAAACTTCTCTCATATAATCAGCGATAGAGGTTCCATTGACCAATCTCTTGAGGGTATCTGCTGTCTCCTGTGCCCTCTTGGCTATCTGCTGAGCACTATGTCAATTGACTATTAGGGTATCAACCTGTATCTGCATGGCGGCTAACTATCCCTGTACCTCTGATAATGCCTATGCATGAGCCTGTGCCTATGCCTACATCTGGGTTTGGGTCTGTACAAGTGTACCCTAAGCCTGTACCAACTGCCCTGCAGTGTCTGAACCTATGCCTGCAAGCCTGAAATATGTCTCTGATAATCCACAGGTGGCACGGTCACTGCTCACCTCTTGCGAGGCCTGCTCAAAGATGGACCACTACTGATGGTTGGCCCTATCCCTCGATCTCCTCCACTACCACCATCGCTGTCCCCACTGCTGCTGCTATCCTCACTATCACTCTCTAAGCTCTCATATGTTGGGATATCACCCTCACCCCTGGCAACATCCTCTGCCACATCCTCCTCTACTAGTAATGGTACGGGCTCATCAGGAATGGTGATGTGAGGAGGGGGGACGAAATCCAAAAATGCCGCGTACTCCTCTAACACGGGTGCCTCTGCAATATCCCTCCGCATGTCCCAGGGAGATGGTTGTAATGTCCTGTACCCCTCTACTACAACATCATAAGATAATGTGGGACCCCAATCCAGAATATCCATCCATCGTCGTGCATAATGGGATACCCCCTGTGGCATACACTAAATAATGCCATACTGTCTGTACACCTGACGCAACAAAAATATCTCAATCACAAAAGGAGTCTAACCAATGAGGTACATAGAGTCACAAAGGAAGCCCAATACTGTATCATCCTCATCCCACTCCTCACAATCAAGGTATGGGCACCATATCACTATCTCAGTATCATAAAAAAATATCCTCCAGTGCTCTAACTTGCCCATCCAGGCCTATGTGAACCGACCACTATATCTAAATACATACGGTCTGCTGGCTGGTCTATTTGCAATGGGAAATGGCTGACAAATAGAAAAATGCTCCCACACCCATATCTATAACAATGTCGCCCATGTGGATATACTACGTGCACCTAGGTACACAATGGAATGAAGATCATGATAAAGATGTACTAACATGCACATCCCCCATGCATATCTGGTACCATGTACCAACATGCTCTCCAATATCCTCCCCCAGCCAACGAAGAATCCCTTTGACCTATGATCAGGGCAAAGGAAACCTCCAATGAATCCAGCTAGCACCGCTGGTAGTGTCATACAAATCCGTGATCCTCTGCCATCGAATAATTAGACCCTCAATGTCCTAATCCTGAAATACTCAATGGAGAGCATCTCTACTACTAGTCCCATGAGAGTCATATGTAACAATCTCACCCATGAATGGAATGAGTAAGATACGCCATGCATCCTCTGGTGTGACTGTCATCTCACCAGTAGGTAGGTGAAAGGTGTTGTGGTCACTATGCCACCTCTCAGCGAATGCGGTCAACAAACCCTAATTAATACTAATCTGGGGCATATCAAGTAAACTCGTGAGGCCACACTGGCCTATCACCTGGAGCTCATCTGGTGTCAAATGCGGTATCAAATCGGTCGTCTACGGAAACCTCTCTTGCATCTAGAGAGTACCCAGGTCCTCCTATCATCATAACATAATGAAAAATCCACAATCAGTGAACTATGTCAGGAATTAAACGTCATTCTACTATCAAGTCTATTTCAAAAGCTTTGGTATGAATTTTTCGATCAAAATTCATAGGCGAACATCCAACCTCAACTATCATGAGGTTCATCAAAACATTATCTAGATCTCACCAATCATGAGATTTATCAGATATTGAATCAAACCTCACCTATCATGAGGTTCATCAAACCATTATCTAGATCTCACCTATCATCAGATTTATCAGGTATTGGATCATTTCCTCGTCTATCATGAGGATCATCAAGAAATAGGATTTCTTCTCGCCTATCATCAGAGTTAGTCTTATTTACTTTAATCTAAATCCAACATCAAGAATGTGGATTGCCAATCAAACCAATCAGAAGAATGGACATGATTGGAATTGACATAATCAAAGTTCACTAGGTCAAAATCTTCAATTCTGACATGGAAGTGCTAAAATAGTCATCCAAAGTGCTACATCCCAAAAGCGCTATTTTATCATCCAAAAGCACTAAATCAGGAACCCAAAGCACTAAAACCATGAAAGCGCTATTTCAACACTCCAAAGCACTAAAAGAGGCTTCCGAAGCGCTAAAAATCCAAAAGTACTACTTTTTCGCATCAAAGCGCTAAAACAGGCTGTCAAAGCACCACTTTACCAGAAGTGCTAGAACAGACCTTGAATGCGCTACTCAATGACCCAAAGTGCTGAAAGTCTCAAAGCCCTAGAATCCGACCTCAAAGTGCTAATTCTTGACTCCTAAGCGCTAATTCGCTGAGAGCGCTACTTTACCGACTGGAAGCGTTAGAGTTTTAAATGCAAGCGCTAAAACTCAAAGCGCTAGACTACCTAATGGAAGTGCTACATCGGAATGTAAGTGCTACAACGCGGCTTGAAAGCACTAAAAAACACCTAGACACGCCTAAGACGTAAAAAGCATAAAAAACAAAAGTACATGAATTACGAGGAGGTCGAGGGGTACATACCGGAGGTCCATACGTAGGTGGCCATCTATGACGTCGAACGCGCTCGAAATGGTGAGTGTGGTAAGGAATAGGCATCTCGCTCCAGCTGGTAGAAAAGTCTTTACACTAAGAATTTTGAACTCAAAAAGCAAATAATGAATTGAAAATGACCTTTTAGCACTATTTATAATTTTTGAAAGGTATTTTTGTCGGATTTTTATAACATTTTGATTAATTTTATCCATGAAATTAATTAAAACTCATCAGAGGACTCATTTCTTCATCATTTTGTCAGGAGATAAATTATTTCATCATCGAAACACATCAAATCATCAGAAAATCATAAATTTTCAAAAAAATTCTAAAAATCATCAAATCATTTCTTTATCTCCCGATGGGGCATATTATCATCAAATCATCTGAAAATCATGTTTGGGGCACACAAAATTACCATCATCTGAAAATCAATGTCTAGGGTATGTCTGGGGCACACAGAATTATTTTTTTTCATATCATTGATCCTAGTAGTAGCAACAAAATAATTCTTCGAAGCAACACGTAAACACATCACTTCAAAGAGGGACAAAATGTATACACTTAAAAATGGTCTGGAGCATCCGATTAATTAAATACGAATTATTTAATTAATTATACTAATTTCCTCTACTATTGAATAAATCTAAATATTTATTTAATATAGTTCACATTCACTTTCTTCATAAATTCTTCTAAATCTCGTCTTAATTAAATAAACAAAAATAAATACTTTGTTCGATTTAATTATCATTTCTAAATTAATTAAATAAAGTCAAAACACTTTATTAATTAATCACCATATTCCTCTAATTAATTTAATAAACAACTATCCTATGGTTCATTTTATTAAATTATTTATCTCTCCTTTGTTAATTCAAATAAATCAAAATATTTGAATTGTTGCACAAGGAATATTCCAATCTATATTCTCTCAAAAATTAATTAGATTTCCTATGTCTAAACCATGTCTAAATTATGTCAAAAATATGTCAAATTAATTGATTGAAACTTCACGGGAAGTTTTGGAGACAAATTGGAGACAAATTTGGAATTTGATCTCTCAATCCTCTTCCATCAATCTTTCCTCTTCTCTTGCCTGGTTTTTTCATGGGTAGAGACAACCTCCCTCTTTCTCTCAATTTCCTCCATCTCTCACCATTCAATTCTCCAGATTGAATCCAAACCTTTCAAAGCTTTCCCTGTGCATTTCTACAACCAGAAAATCTATAAATACAAGCCTCATTCAACTAAGAAAAGGATCCAGATAATCAAGCTTTTGCACTCTTACTTTGCAGAAATCCAGACATCAAGCATTGAGTATTGAAATATCAAGCATATCCCACAATCAAGCTTCAACCATGGCTGCCTCTTGTAGCTGGAATTATCTGTTTCATACATGCTAGTTTAATTGATTTATCATTTAGCATTACATTATCATCATCTTGTTCTTCAGATAGTCATTTTAACAGTCTTATTGCTTACACAATCTGAGAGCAATTTAGATTTAATAAATCTTTGGAGATAGAGAGCAATAGGATGCTTTCAATTGATTACTTTGTTGAATTGATTCAATTTGTTTAATCATTGATATAATGTCGTATTAAGAAGTGTTTTAAGATTTCATTCACTATTTCACACTTACAGATAACACTTTACAAACCATTATATCCTCTTGGCCCCGCTGGTTCAACACAACACTGTAGAGGAGTAAGGTCTGGACTATTTGAAGAAATGTGAACCCACTAGTCATTTCTCCAATAATCCTCAACTAGAATACCAAATCTGGTTTTGCACTCCTCCATATAGAGCTTGAAGATAGTGTGATCACAAAGAGGCTCATTACCAATCCAATTGTCTTCCCAAAACAAAATATTTCTACCATCTCCAAGTTTCCAGAAAGAACCTTTCACAACAAGATCCTTAGCCTGAATAACAATATTCCAAAGAGTAGAGCCATATGGGAGATTCTGAGAACCAAGAAATTCCTTGAAATAAGTGACATCAAAAAAATATTGTTTTGCTAGATAACATTCCATTCACAGGCTTCAACAAAGGTCCTCCAAACTTGCTTTGCCAAGAGAGATTTATTAAAGAATAATATTTCGCAGACCAAGACCTCCATATATTTTAGGTTTACACACATTCTCCCAAGAAACCAACAAAATTATCTTTTTCTTCTCAACCCACGACCAAAGAAATCATTTTTGAATATTCTCTATAATTTGAATAAATTTGGAAGCAATTTTGAAAAAACTTAGAGCATAGATAAGAAAATTCTCAAGAGAAGATTTAAGCAGCATAACCTTACTCGCTTGACTGAGGAGGGCGCCTTTCTAGCTAGCCAACTTCTAATTAAAATGATACACTATGGAAATCAGAAAGGAATCATGAGGTTTGGTTTCATGAGGAAGCCCCAAATAAATGGAAGGGAGAGAGTTAACAACACAATGAAGAATGTCAGCCATCTTCCATTGCCTAGGTTCAAGAGTGTTGAAAAAGAAAAGGGAGCTTTTCATTCTGTTAATTTTTTTCCCTAAAGCTTCTTCATAAAGAAAAAGAGAGCACTTTAAAGTTATAGCTTCTTAAATTTTTGAACTTCCTATTATGATAGTGTCATCAACGAATTTATGATGAGAACAAACAAGATTAGCTGATGATGGCGTTATCCCTTTTAGACTTCCATCTATCACATTTTTGTGCAGTAATCTTCCCAAGCTCTTCACCATCAGAGTAATGAGTATAGGAGAAATAGGATCTCCTTGTCTCACACCTCTAGAAACCTTGAAAAAGTAGGAAGGGGACCCATTAATAATAACAACAATGTTGGTAGTAGAAATCATTTCCCATATCAGCTATAGAAATCTCTCTTAGAAACCAAAAGCTCTTAAGACCTTCAACAAGAACCCCCATTCACCCTATCATAGGCCTTAGCCATATCCAGTTTTAGCAAAAAACCTTGGCTCTTTGAAGCCTCTAAAGAGTGAATTTTCTCATGAACGGTGATTATAGAATCCAGAATCTATCTACTAGGGACAAATCCGTTCTACTGAGGAGAAATCAGGAGTGAGAGAACACTAAGCAGCCTTGTAGTAAATAATTTAGAAAAAAATTTATAAAAGGAATTGCATAAGTTTATCGGGTGAAAAGAGTCAAAAAATTCAACACTGGGGAACTTATGGATAAGAGCAATGAAGGTATAATTAAGATCCTTCAACATTTTTCTTGATCCAAAGAACTCTTTGATTGCATTAACCACATCCTCAGCCACAATCTCCCAGAAGACTTGAAAGAAGAACATCAAGAATCCATCAAGACCGAGGGCCTTATTCCCTTCAAAATAAAAAATGACCTTCCTCACCTCTTCCAAAGAAGGAATAGAAATCAAAAATTTATTCCGATTCTCATTCAAATTGTTGTGAATAGCATCAATGAGGGTTTTTTTGAGCATTCATATCCAACCTTTCTTCCACGGCTAAGAGAATAGGAAAGAACTAATTAGCCTCACTTCTAATCTCATCCTCATTATCAATTTTGGTACCATTCTTTATAATATGAGCGATACAATTGGATGCCCTATATTTTAGAGTTTTCATGTGGAAGAACCTACTATTCTTGTCTCCTGAAGAAAGCCACAACAATCTGGATCTCTATTTCTGAAACTCTTCTTCTTTAAAGATAATATCATGATAGCTCATAAGATTTTTTTTTTTTCTCTAGAGAGGAAGTCTGCCACATAACCATCTTTCTAAATTATGTCCTGGATATCCTTTAACTCAAGCTGGATGATGGACTTCATAGAAAAGATACCCCAAATAAATTCCTTATTTCATACTCTAACCTTAGTTTTGACCTCACTAAGCTTTTTGGCCACCTGAAACATAGCAGTACCACTAACCTTAATGCTCCACCATTATTTAATGTAATTAAAGATTTGAGGGTGAGATAGCCATATTCTTTCAAAACTAAAAGGAAAATTCCTCTTAATTGACACAAATTCTGCCAAAAAACTGATGGGGAAGTGATTTGACCCAATCCTAGAGAGATCAGTTAGAGAGAAAAGATAGTCCATCATCTAGTTATTTGAAATAAGAGCCCTATCAAGTCTGACTTGAATAAGATCATTCTCAACCTACCTATTAGACCAAGGATAGGTGACCCCCTTGAGATCCACATCGTGCAAGCCTTGGGAATTAATAAAATTCATCAAATCTAGTTTACTATCCATTTGTATCTGAGATCCTCCAAATTTTTCTAACACAAGCAACGGGGTGTTGAAGTCTCCCAAAATTATCTAGTTCTCATTGGGGAAACTAAGTCTGAAGGACTCAAGTCTTTTCCATAAATTCCTTCTCGCATTTTTATTGTTGGGACATAGATATTAGACAAATCCAATAGAAACCATCTCTAATATGCCTAAATCTAGTAGCCACATTGTTAGCATCTTCCTAGACCAGGGTACCAAGAAGATGGTCTTGATTCCAAAAAGTCACTAAGCCTCTAAAAGCACCCTCCGAAATCCTACCTTACACACCACAATTCTTGAAAATATTAATCCTTTCCACTCTTTCCTTAGGCATCTTAGATTCCTCGACAAGTAAAATATCAGGCTTGTGGTCCCTAGCAAAATTGTGCAAAATATCTTGTTTGTGGGAGTTGTTTAGCCCCTGAATATTCCATGACATGAAATTCATTACTTAGATGGAGTGTTACTTCGACATATCTCTAGGATGGTTCTTTGAACCCCATCAACAATATTTTGGAGACATTCTTGCTCTCTATGCAACTTTGTTGGTTTTCTACTAGAACTTCTTTGGTTACCACAGTCCATTTCAGCCATGTTTCTTGTAGAAACCCCTATAGTACTATTCCCTTTTTTACTCTTCTTCTTTTCAATTTTTGTGTATGAGCTATCCCCTTCCAGGTCCATATCCTCAAGTCCCATGCAGTCTTGACCATCCAAAAAATTATTTACTACAATGACCTCCTTAATCAAAGAATTCCCCATATCATTCTTCTCCTTCTGGGTATCCAAAAAATCCTTGAATGTAGTTTTCACAACCTCTGGTGAGCTTTGAGATCCTTCCTAGGTAGAAAATGGAAGATTGTTCACCCCCTCCACCAATGATTCTTCCTCATGGATTGATTTACTTCCTGCCCCTTGGCTAATCCAAGACGTTTCCCACAAACACTCACCAAAGGAGTCAGGAATCCTCTCTATTGAGATCATGTTTCCATCAGGCTTTCGGATACTCCCTCCATCTATCTTTTCATCCTCTCCCTGGGATCCCTTAGTGTTTGATTCCATTATCTCACTGTTTAGAGCCTTATCGTCAACTTTTGGAGCTTCAAGGGTGTCAGGGACATTCCCTTCCAAAGGCTCCCCATCATTATTAACCCCCAGATTGGGTTTCTTTCACTTCTCACTCCTCTCCTGACCATCCCCAAATATTTTCATCTCACCCTTATTCAATGAGGGAACAACCTCCAAGAGGTTCTCTAAAGTTTTTTCCTTCCATATTTTAGTTTGCTTGACTATCGACTTGGCTTCAACCTTAGACACTTTGGTTGGGAATTTACTAGCCCAATGTCTAGATTTTTTGTAGGTGAAACACACAAAAGGAAGGGTCTCAAATTCAATTGTTTGGACCCACTTGCTGAGTTTAGACATAATTTCTATAGAGGATGGGAGATCAATGGACTGAGTTATACCCACACAAATCTTGGAAAAAACCAAGTGTTTCCTAGCCAAAGTCATGGAGTCTATAGATAATAGCTCCCCAAAAGAGTTTACAATTCCTTGAAAAAATCCTCATTACAACACTCCAAAGGTAAACCCGGTAACTGAACCTAGACAGGAACTGATTCAAAAGATGAACCTGAGAAGTCCATTTTTGAAGACCACTTCTTAAGAGCCAAGGATGACTTTCCAAGAACCCATGGACCACCACATTGAATTGCAAGCTTGTCCTCTTCACAGGAAAGAGCAAAGGAAAATAAACCCTTCAGCAACGCTGTAACCTCAACTTGTCCTTTTGTTTTCCACTTCTTCCTTACAAAATCCCTAACCATTTCAATATTTTGGTCTTAGGCCCATGAATTTACCCACTAGCAAAGAGGTCATCATCAAAATTTTATGGTCTATCACAGGATTAGGAACTAGAATAGAAAAAGTCCCACTTGAAGGGACCAAATGTTGCTAGTCGGAGGAAAGGTCGACTTACTAGCAGGTTTGGTACCAAATAGTGACGCCCAACTTCTTTTTGAGTCCTCCCAACATATGTCTCTCAAAAAATTCTCGTGAGACCCTAGTTTGACTTGGGAAATAGGGTCCTTGGCCACATCCTGGTTCCCTAGAAACCCCTCCCCACAAACCCTACTATTCGAAGAATGGCCAAAAAAACCTTACCTCCAGGGTCCACCTTACCACATGGGTCCCCTTGATTCCCTGGGCCCGAGTCCTTCGGTTTCACTCTCCCTTTCTCTTAATCTGATTTCTCCCTTCCCATATCCACAAAAATCCCATCTCCTAGCAGAGTTCCAACAAACTTCACACAAGACACCGACTGCAGGACAAAATGAAATTCAAAACCTCGCTCCCATTCACCCATTCCCACTCCTTGCTTCTTTTTTCTAGAAAGTTACTTGGTATTTTTTGTTTGGGACATTTAGTAACTTGTGATAGTTTGAAGAGAATAACTTGATGATGCATGTATGCGATTTTCATATCATAAAAAAATAAATACTTTGGGTGCATTGATTGTCTACAATTATGTGTTGAATTGTCATTATCTTTAGGTTGATCTCATGAATTTAGGTCACCTGTATAGGCACAATTTAATTATGTAGCCCACAAATATAATCATGTTGATAACAAACTCATATTATTTGTTTTTCTAAATTGTCTACTTTTTATAATAAGTATTTAAATTTCTTTAAGAAGGTTATCAAATCACTAAGGTCAAGTTCTCATAGTTAAACACAAAGTAGGTGGGATTAAACATAACTTGAATTGAAATTTTAGAATTTGGGATTTATATATGTGGGTATGGGATTGACCTAGGATAAGGGAGACAAAATATCTATGTGGGAAATTAATGTCAAAACATGGAAGATGAAAATAAATGTTAGGCATATGAGAATGTATGTGAAAATAGATAATATATAGCTAGATATGTGGGAATGTGTAAATAAATAAGGGTGGTGGATCGATGAATGGGCTCAAATTTGTAAAAGATTTTACCATTTTTAGATCTATAATTATATGGAGACCTGTCTCAAAATAGGGGAAAAAACAAATGATAATTAGAAAGGGTATGCAAATTTCACCATTATATTTTACACCCACTTTAAGGTGCATGTGAAACCTAAAATAATATTGTATCTAAATTAAAGAAACACCCACAAAACATGCATGAAATTAAAAATAATTAGAAATACAAGGGTATTGAGTTCATATAAAGTAATGGATCTCACTAGATATCATTGTGCATTCATTACCCTTTTCATGTGAGCTCCTTGAAAAATTAAAAATAAAGAAAATATGTGCAATGAGCAATTTATATCTAAAAAATGAAATAGGCATGCAAAATACAAACTTGATTAAATGTCTAGGAAATTAGAAACTAAAAGTGAGAAGTAAGTTTAGAAAATTATTCCTACATAGAAAATGATATGGTGTGTTTCTATATGGAATTTCAAACTCTATGAAATTATATGATAAATATTTATATAGACATGAAAATGAGTCTCTATGTGGAACTTCCTACTCCCTAAAATATCAACTCAAGAATTTAGGGACAATAAATGAATCTCCCTCCAATTGGTTGTATAAATAGTGTAAAAATAAATAGAGGGAAGCTAGAATATTGAATGAAATTTAGTGCTATCTAAGGATAATCATGTAAACATATGAGTCATGTAAATTAAATGTTAATAATGATCATTTAACAATTAAATAGGAAGTACATAATGAAAATAATGAATACGATATAAAATAGAGATGCACATGAATGAAAATAAGGCTTCCCTTAGCACAAGAAAATGGAAATTATAATGTCACCCTCAATGGTAAAAAATAACCATGTTAGTACATATATCACTAGTTTAGGCATATTCCCCTAACACAACATCTAAGATCTTGATCACAAAATGGTTGAGGTAAGAGGTCCCTAGTGTATAACACAACTACATTGAGAGGAGGGATGAATCATTTAATATTTAATTCCATTCAAAATAGATAAGAAACATTATACTTCAAGAATGCATTAGGAAAAAAAATGAAAAACACACACCAAATTTACATGGAAACCCTAAAGGGAAAAACCATAGTGAGAAAAATTTCTTGGATTTACTCCCCAAATCTAGCCTCACAAGTAAATATTAGATAGTACATATGATTTTTGAGAACCAAACTATAGGTGACACAAATCCCCAAGGAAATATGATAAGTATCAATCCATTTGATACAACAATCTCATAGTCTAAGCATCATCTCACTACACAAGAGGCACGAATCTCAACATACAACATGGACCAGTCTCAATGAAATAGTGGATTCAACCACATACAACAAAAGAAAACAACCTCAGTATAAAATATTGAAATACTGATTACAACAAGATCTCTATCAGGCACTTACAAAGTGATTTTGCAATTCTACTTTGTCAATTTTAAAGCTCCCATGTGTTCCTTGTCATCATTACCTAAACATGATCTGACATGAAGAATTCATCATGAATAGCTTGGCTAGATTACATAATCATGTACAAACACAAAACCATACTGTCACACACACTTTTACAATGCTATAATAATTTGCATAAATATTGATCTATAGTGATAGATAATAAAACTATGTCACTCTAGACCCAAAGTCAAAATCATTGAACAAACACAAGTTGACCTAGAAAAATATTTTAAAATGTAACCATGTCAGCTTGCAAAGTAGAGTTAAAACTAAAAAATAGTCATTGGAACATGTTTGAATCTCATCCATTGATCTTCAATCTTCATGGAAAATATAAACCCAACACATTCAAAACTTGAGAAAATATACTCTGTTGAAAATTCCATAGTCCATCCCATAATGCACACATGACACTTGCCAAAATTTTAGATGTTCATGAAATGAAATCTGCATTAAAAAAATTGTGTGCAAAGCCGCAAAAACTTTAGGACCCCTCCAACTTAACCACTAGAGTACACATGTCACCATTTCACATACTTGTGGAGGCACAATCTTGAGAGAAAATGTTTCTATGAAGAAAGAGTCTTGCGTAAACAAATGTTGCCTACCTGAAATATTTACTTTATACTTTAGGCTTAGGAAAATATTTCAAAACTGAGGCAAGTGGTAAGCAGGGATGGTAAACAAAAATTTCCTATAGACATAAGATGTCACTTAACCAACTGGAAACCACCTAGAGAAAGTCAACACAAAAATAGAACATAAAGTGCAGACCCATCTAAAACACTCAGGGTTTAAAGAACTTGCGAAAAATTTGTCTCCTCTTGCAAACTTCGAATACATAGCGTTGATATAAGCCATTGAATACTAGACTTATAGTACACCCTAACACTTGAAACTTGAAATGAAAAATCATATAGATAATCTGAAATTATCCTCCAAACAACAAAACTAAATAGTATAATGCAATGATATGTGATGACTTTTTCTTTCTCGCACTGACAATCCTAAATAGCAACAAGATCCATCCTTACTCTATAGACTTTGGAGAACCCCTATGGTACATCTTATCATTTGAAACTCAAAGCATGCATACCTTTCATATGTACATGACTATCCTTCAAGCTACAAGATTGCATCTTCAAATATAGAGAAATATAGAGAATTCTCTCAAGCTACTTCAATAAAACTTCCTATTCGTTTAATTTTTTGAAACCTTACATATGTATTATTTTATCACTTATGCAATGATTTACATCAAGGGACAAAGAATACAAATTTCACACCATCATACATAATAGTTACAAATCTTCTCATAAAAATCAAGAAACCCCAACTTCTTCATATCAACATACATTTCAACTTATCAAATTTCACTTATTCATGAATAATAGAAGATATGATACAACTATGCACACCATGCTCATGAAATTCATCACCATGTCCTTCTCCTCACAACTCTTTTGATAATGACTTGGAATTAGAGTACACCTATGGACTCTTACTCTTTTGACACCTCTGAACATCACATGCAACCTTCCACAATGCACCACTGTTGACATCAATAACAACACATGCAACAATCTCCTCATTTTGCATTGATGGAAATATTAACTTGATATATAATTTCTCCCCCTTTGATATAAAGGGAAAAGGGAAAGTTGTCTTCATCTATATCTACAACAACATACAAGTGTTGAACACACTAGAATACTAAGAGGGGGGTGAATCAATATGCTTTAAAATTTAATACCAATAAATGATTGTTGATGTTGAGTTTGTTGGAAGAATAAGGATTTTTTCACTAATGTATTTGGTGACTACATGAGCATGTGGGATGAGAAAAAGTTGTATAGTTATGAATTCAGTGTTGACATTGATGTCAACATTGTATTTCAGTATGAAGACCATTATGCAGATTAGTTTGGATGGCTTTAGCATGTTTGAGTATTATTGTGAAAGGAAATTTTTGAAAGGAAACACAATAGTATGGGAACACTTTCCTAATGCTAAAACCACATAGGAGAAGTGCAAAGACCAGTTTTAAAACTTCATGCACTTAAGATGCACATATACAGGATAACAAGAGTAGTAGAAATAAAACATACAAACAGAGAAGACAAAAAATTTACGTGGGAAAACTCTTTCAGGAAAAACCCACCACACCAAGAGAAATCACTTTCTATTACAATAAAACATTTACATACAAAGCTAGCAGACCTCTCTTAGACTTACTTCTCTATATTACAATGCTATTGTAGCATACCATGAAAAAATAGACTAACCATCACCTTTTTTGACTTATTACAATCATGTGATTGTTACAAGTCTTACATGGATTATTAGATCAACCAATCAATTGGGTGTATTTAAATACACCTTTTTCTGACAAGAAAATCCAATCGCTTCCTATCCAAGTCACCTTACAATCGCGCATTGCGCCACCCAGACATTTAATTCCATTTTCTATAATTGGGTCCTATCACCTGCTGGTTTGACCCTTGTAGTTATTGCTTTCATTGCTCCAAAATTTGGCCAATCATTCATTGATAACTTGCCACATGTCACCTTGTAATTCATTCACCACTTCTAGTTGAGTCAGATCAGTCAAACTATGTCTGTGAGCTCTTTATCGTGCCACTGCACCAAGCCAAAAAGATCACAGCGGTATGGCGATGCCACCGCCCAACCATGAGTCTTTCCAAACACCCTCGCAGTAAAGAGGTAACAACTCATCTGCCAATAGGCACCCATCACCATGCCACCATTGAGCATTGCAAAGCCTTCCATGGTATGGTGGTGCCACCACCCAATCACGAGGTTGAGCAAAGCCTCCCACGATATGGTGATAACCACTTGTGCCAGCCGTCGAACCCACCATGCTACCGTGTCCTGACCACAAGAACTCTGAGGTAAGGAGGTAAGAAACTCCACTAACCACACCATCGCGACATGGCCAATATTCCATCGCAGTATGGCAGTAAGCATTCTTTGCAAACTGTCACCCTTCATCGCGCCATTGCTCCACCTTCGAGCAACCCCCACGGTAGGGATGTAAAAATTTCGTCTTAATACCCAAACTACTGTGTTACTTCCAGTGAAGCAAAGTGACTTCGTGGTATGGTAGTAATACCGCCCAACCATTGGACCAAACAAAGAGGTCCGTTGTAAGGCAGTAAACCACGAAATCATGCCTCTAAGAATTGTTTCCCATGATAAAGTGGTATGGACAAGAGCATAAGGTATTTCACCAAGTCCTTTTCGGAGGTTCAAGCTATAAGTTGAGGCACTTGTTTCCAACAAGCTCCCACTTGACAAAGACTTCTTGGCTTCTTCTAGACTATGAATTTAATAACAGTCATAGGCCCATCGAATCTATGCACCATCTGAACTTGTCCATGCTCACTGGCTTTGTTAATACATCTGAAACATTCTTCAGAGTATCCACCTTCTCTAAAGAGACCTTTCCACCCTCCACCATATCTCTAACGAAGTGGTACTACACATCAATGTGCTTCGTCCTAGCATGGAAAGTAGGATTCTTCACAAAAAAAATGGCACTCTCACTATCATAGAAAATTTTAATCTACCTTGCATTAAAACCATAATCAGAACACAAACGACTGAGCTAAGCAACTTCCTTTTAGGCATGTGTTGCTGCCATGTATTCTTCCTCTGTTGTGGACAAAGCTTCTACAGCCTGTCGCTTTCTCATCCAACTAATTGTACCACCATTTAACATGAAAGTGTATCCACTGGTGGATCTCCCGCTTTCAATGTCCCCTACCTAATCAGAATCCACATATCCATGAATGCTGAGTGTTCTCTATGATGTAACCAAATTACCATGGTAACACAAAGCAAATTTTGAAGTACCTCTAAAATATCTAAACAGTCTCTTCACAACATCCCAATGTGTCCTTCCTGGATTTTCCATAAAACGACTCAGTACTCCCACTGCTTGGGAAATGTTTGGCCTTGTATAGACCATTGCATACATTAAAATGCCAACAATACTTGCATAAGGCACCCTGGTCATTTCCTCCATCTCAATGGAGGATTTTGGACAATCTTCAACAGATAGCTTTGTTCCTTGCAAGACTGAAACAACTAGCTACTTGCAATTAGTCATACCAAATGTCTCCAGAACAGTGTTAACATACTTACTCTGACTTACCCAAAGCTTTCTTCTCTTTTTTTCCCTAGTGATTTCCATCCCCAAAATATACCTTACTGCACCCAGATCTTTCATTTCAAACTCTGTAGACAGCTAAGATTTAAGATCAGAAATCATAGACTTACTATTTCCTTTGAACAACATATCATCCAATATAGGGTAATAATAAGCATACGATCATTCTCAAATTTATATTATACACAATGATCAGATTTTGATCTCACAAATCCCATAGACAACACAAAAGTGTCAAATTTCTAGTACCACATTCTAGGAGACTCCTTCAAACCATACTTAATATTTCTTTAATTTGTAGACCAAAATTTCTTTACCTTTTTCAATGAAGTGCTCAGGCTGGGACATCTAAATTTATTCTTCCAACTATCCATAGAGAAACATTGTCTTCACATCCATCTCATTGATCTCTAAGTCATATGCTGCTACCATTGACAAAATAAATTTCATAGATATCAACTTTGCTACAAGGGAAAATATTTCTCCATAATCAATTCCCTCTATCTAGGAAAATCCCTTTGTAACCAACCTTCCCTTATACTTTTCAATACTTCCATCTAGACCAGGCTTCTTCTTAAATACCCATTTACAACCAACAGGCTTTCACCCTTTAGGAAAAGTTACCAAATCTCAAGTTTCGTTTTTCTTCAATGATTCTATTTCTTTAATCATGGCTTCCAACCGAGAATTTCAATTGGACATGTTAATTGCCTCTTTCACAGTCCTAGGCTCATGAGTGCTAGTAATCAAAGCATAGGCATAGTTTGAATCTAACATAGAGAAACCATACCTATCAGGTTGTCATTTTTTATGTGTAGAACTTCTTACTGGCTGAGGTTGTGATTCTTCATGTTTAGAACTCTCAGAGCTACTTGAACTCTCCTCAGTTTCAGGTACACCATGTAGTTCCCCTTTTCCTAAAGTCTGAGAAATTTTGACTACATAATCCTTCTTTTCTCTTTGATCTGTCTCTAACTATGGATCAACTATTGAAGGTTGCAGCTCATGAAATATTACACTTCTATTATACAAAACCTTCTTAGTATTAGGATTCCAAATCTTGTATCCCTTCACAACAATGCCATAGCCGATGAAGATACATTTAACAACCTTGTTCTCAAACTTAGATCTTTTCTCATTTGGCACATATGCATATGCCTCATAGCCAAAGACACAAATATGTCTCAGATATGGCTTCTTACAAGACCAAGCTTCCAAAGGTGTTTTTTCAACAAGAGTAGAATAAGGTGAATGATTTACTAGGTAACATGTTGTAGCCACAACCTCAGCCCAATTTTTTTTCTCTAGACCAGCATTGCTCAACATACTTCTCACTCTCTCCATTAAAATTTTGTTCAACCTTTCAGCAAATCCATTCTGTTGTGGAGTATAAGGTGTAGTTTCATGCCTTTCAATCCCATGGTATTTACAATAAATTTTGAAATATGTAGAACAAAACTCACAGCCATTATCCGTCCTCAAGCATTTAATTTTCCTTTCAGTCTGATTCTCTACCAAGTTTTTAAACTCTTTAAAATGACTGAACACTTTTAATTTACTCTTAAGGAAGTATACAAATTCCCTTCTCGAATAGTCATCAATAAAAGAAACATAATATCTAAACTTCGCTAATGAAAGAACATTAACTGGACCAAACACAGTAGAATGAACATAATCCATTACACCAGAAGATTTATGAGGACTCAAATAAAAAGAAATACAGTGTTGCTTTCCATAAATACAGTGTTCACAAAAATCAAACTCAAGGTTACAATCAACAAGCCCTTCAACCTGATTTTTATTTTTCAAGGTTTTTAAACCTTTCTCACCTATGTGACTGAGTCTATGATGCCATAACAGGGTGATCCCACGATATTGGTTTACAATATTTGGGCAAATTGGACACCAAACTATTTTTTTTAACCAAATCTTCACTTTTGGGCTCCTATAGCAGCTAAACCATGAGGAATTTGAAGATGATCAAAAATAGTGATTTGTGACATTTTGTCTATAGATTCTAAATATATTTTTTCCATTTTTTTTGGAATCAGATTGCATTTATTTTTTCATCTCCTTCAAAAACTAGTTTTTTTTTTTTTAAATAACATTTTTAAGGAGTGACACTCACCGTATACAACATAATGTTTCTTGTATGAAGGATAAAATTCTTTTTTTTTTTGAATTTAGATTTTTAACTATGATATCTCGCACTTTCATTTGGTTTTATAGTGTTTTATTGAATATTTTTTCCTCAATCAAGTTTGGAAGTCAAACTAATTACAATTCAAACATAGGCGAACTGTATACAACATATCTTTTTCTGTATGTATCGAAATTCAATTTTATTTTTTTAAATGGATCAAGGACATCAATACCTAGTTTGAACATATTTTTCAAAATTTAATTTTGATAATATTATATTTTTCCACATGTGCAGAACAAAGATCTTGATTTTTAGTTTAAAAACTATGTTTAGTAAAACTAAAAAAACATATACATAATAAAACAAAAACATATTAAAATTATATTCAATGGATAGCTCATTATGAGGACTACCATAATAATTTGAAATAAATTTTAAATGAATTCATTTGATCCCCCAAAATATAAATCAAAAGTGATTTTTTATTAGCATTTTGATAGGTGTAAAGGAGACTCATTTATAGGTATGGTTTAAAACTAGTGAGGTTCTATCCAAGGGGATTTTATCTAAGGTGGTTTGATCAAATCCTCTTCAATTGGAATCCTTAAAATGGAACTTTTAAAGGCTTAAATCATTATATTTTCTAAAAATATGTGATTTCAACAAAAATCAGTTCCTCTCAGAAATTGTAAACCAACTTTATGGGATCACCCAACATGATCTTCTCTATTGGGAGTTTCATCTCCAAGGAATTTGCACCTAGAGGAGCTTCATCATCCTTCTCTATAGGAGAAAATTTTCTTGGCTTTAAAGATACGTTATTACATTGAACAAGACATCTATCTGACTTGTACAGAGTGCCAGTATGTACACCCTTAGTTAGCACCATTGCGACTCTAGCCATCTTACATCCGTTACTCGAGAAAGAAACTTCCACACCAACATCATTCAACTTACTGAAAAAAAGTAAGTTACGATCCAATCCTAGTATGTGTAATAAATCACCAATCCCTTTGATTCTTCCGTTAGGGGATTGTATTTTGACTCTTCCATGGCCAAGAATCTCTAGTTTTGAATCACTTGCTAGGTAAACCTTTCCACCATCATAATGTTTGTACTTAGTGAGCCACTCTCTATGAGATGTCATGTGAATAGATGCACCTGAGTCAAACAGCCAGACATCATCTGATTTCTAAGTTGCCAAGGTTGCAATGGAGGCATCTGCATCACTTTGAGAAGAGTCATTTTTTAAAGATTTTCTCTTCTTCTTATTCTTCTCTTTACAATCCTTTCGAACATGGCCTGGCTTCCCATAATTTCAACATTTCACCTTGAAATTTTTACCAAGAGACTTTGATCTCCCTTCAGATTTGGACTTAGACTTCTTTTCCTTCTTCTTGCCTTTCTCCTCTGATCTACCTTGAACATCAAGGGCCTCTTTGGCCATCTCTGAAGATTTCCTCCGCATCTCTTTTGATAGTAGTGAAGCAACCGTGTCTTCCATCTTGAAAGTAGTGGTCGTACTTCCAATAGCCATTACAAGATGATCCCAAGTGTCAGGTAACAAAAATAATAGGAGCATGAAACAATCTTCTCCTCTATCTTCACACCCACAGATGCCAACTAAGCAACACTCATATTAAATGAGTTCATATGGTTTGCAATAGATGCACCTTCTTCCATCTTCAAGGAATACAACTTCTTCCTCAAGAATAACTTATTTACTAGAGACTTTCCTTGATAAATATCACCAAAATTCTTCCATAATGAAGTTGCAATCTTCTCCTCATGGACATTCAGTAGTCTCTATTACAAGCAAGTCTTCCATTTTGAGTTTCCATAGCTCAAAGTTGTCACCATTGAATTTTTTAATCTCTACTCTAGCTGATGTACTCACCATATCAAACAAAATTTTTTTCTCACTTTGCAAGACTCCCACTAGAACAATATTAGCATAAAAAACTAGATCCACTAACAAGGATAACACAACTAGCCAAGCTCTGATACCACTTGAAAGGAAAATCAACAGTGTGGAAACACTTTCCTGATGCTAAAACCATAGAGGAGAAGTGAAAAGACCAGTTTTGAAACTTCATAGACTTAAGATGCACACATATAAGATAAAAAGAGTAGCAGAAATAAAACATACAAACAGAGAAAACATATTTACATGGGAAAACCCTTTCAGGAAAAACCCACCACACCAAGAGCAATCACTTTGTATTACAATAAAATGTTTACATACAAAGTTAGCAGACCTCTCTCAGACTTCTTTATCTATATTACAATGCTATTGTAGGATACCATGAAAAAATAGACTCATTGTCACCTTTTTTGACTTCTTACAATCATGCAATTGTTACAAGTCTTACATGCATTATTAGATCAACCAACAAATCGGGTGTATTTAATTACACCTTTGTCTGAAAAGAAAATCCAATTACTTCTTGTCTAATTGTCCCTAAAATCACACATCAAGCCACCCAGACATTTAATTCCACTTTCCATAATTGAATCCTATAACCCATTGAATCGAGCCTTGCAGTTAATGCTTTCACCTCTACAAAGTTCAGCCAATCAGTCATTGATAACTCACCACATGTCACCTTGCCATTCGTTCACCACTTCCAATCGAGCCAGATCAGTCAAACTATGTCTGCGAGCTCTTTACCATGACATCGCGTCAAGCCAAAAAGACCATCATGGTATGGCCGTGCCACCACCCAACCATGAGTCTTTCCAAACACCCTCACGGTATAGAGGTAATGATTCATCTACTAACTGCCGCCCATCACCGCGCCACCACTGAGCATTGTGAAGCCTTCCGTGGTATGGTGATGCCACCACCCAATCATGAGGTTGAGCAAAGCCTCCCACGGTATGGTGGTAACCGCCTATGCCGACTGTCGAACCCACTGAGCTACCATGCCTTGACCGCAAGACCTCCGCGATAAGGAGATTAGAAACTCTATTGACCGCCATGGCTTATCGTGCCACCACGACATGGCCAAAAGGCCATCATGGTATGATAGTAAGCGTTCTTCATAGACTGTTAGCCTTCACCTTGCCATCACTCCACCTTTGAGAAACCCCCATTGTAGGGAGGTAAAAATTCTATCTAACTGCCTAGACTATCGTGTTACTGGCAATGAAGCAAAGTGACTCCACTATAGGACGGTAACACCACCAAACCGCCAGACCAAATAGAGAGGTTCGTGGTAAGGTGGTAAACCGTGCAACCATGCCTTTAAGAACTGTTTCCTATGATAAAGTGGTAAGGACCAAAAAAAAAGGTATTTTTCCAAGTCCTTTTCAGAGGTTCAAGGCAGAAGTTGAGGCACCTGTTTCCAACAATTTTGCAAGAAGGTTTGATCTGATAAAGGTGGTTGATATAAAAATTGATTAAGTGTCAATATAGGTAAATTCGGTATATATGGCATCCTATTTTTATTTTTTCATTGATCCAATCTATCATTTTGGGAGGATTTTGATGGTTGTTAGAAGAGTCTAAATGTATAATGGGTAAGTGAAAAAGATTGGGGGCCAAAAATGGGGCTTAAGTGGCCATACTAACCTTGGACGTGAAGTTGAGGATAGTTATGCTTAAAATTTTGAGATGCAACAAAAACAAGGATCATAGTGCTCCAAGTCTACTTTCTAAACTACTAATTAATTTTAAAAATGGTTGAGATTAAGGGGTTCAAAAGAGGTATTCATAGAAATTAGTATTATTTTATTAGAAAAACATAACATAGAAACTTTTGTGCATACCTAGCATAGTGAACTCCTTTTTTTAGTATTTTCAAATCACTTTAGTGAGAAATTAGCTAACAATATGTAGTTGATGCACAGTTTTTCTGATATTTTTTAATGAATTTTTTATGTTTTACTAATTTTCAAAGTGGACACTTCCTAAAAACAAAGTTTTGGAAACTAATTAAAATTTTTGATTTTTCTAAATTTGTAGAATGGAGTCTAGTTTCTAGAAATGTAATTTATTTGAAATTTCAATGAAAGATTAATTTATATCGAAAAAAACACCAAACACTACTTTTTCCCAAAAAAGAGACATACAAACAAAAAAAATTATAGATGAAAGGTTTAACATTGTCAGAAAGTGAAAAAAAGTACATCGTTGGATAGCTAAGAGAGAGCCTAACATTACCTTGGTGTTCAATTTGTTTGAAATTGGAACACGTGCAATCCTGACGATGATCATGAACTCGATTATGTAAAATATTATAGAATTTGCAAAACATGTCTTTGGTCATTGGGAAGGTCCTCCAAACCTTTAGGTTGGTATTCTAAGGAAAATACCAAACCTAAGGCTTGGGGATTCCCAAAAAGAGATATAATGAGAGCGTGTTAAAACACGCTTGCATTATATCTTATTTTTGACATGGTCTTTTGCATTTGTGTGGAACTTGTCAAGCAAGACATAACATGAGCATAGTATAACACATTTGTGTTATGCGTTGCTTTATGTTAAACACCACTCTATTGAATTTATGTTTATATATTTGTATGTGTGTATGTACATGTATGTGTGAATGTATGCATGATTTTATGTACATGTATGTGGGTATGTGCAAGATCATCTTAAGTGGCAATGAATCTAGAAAATCAAAGTTAGGAAAATTGGCATAAAACTTTGAATAAGTTATCTATATTATTTGAAAAATATGCAAGAATAGAATTTGTAGAAAATTGAATGTAGTTACTAAACTATTAGGTTTTTGTTTTAAAAAAAAAAATCTATTTGGTGAAAATTTGAAATTTCAATGCAGTAGTACTTAAATTTCAGGGAAAAAATAAGTAGGTGTTTGTTTGACCACCCTAACCACAATAAAATGATAATAATTTTTTATAATATTTTAGATATAAGTAGGGGACTCATGTCCCGATGTGATGCATATTTTTTTGTAATTTTTTCCAAGTAAATAATTAATTATGATTTTTTTATTACAACTTTTAAAAAATATAAAAACTCGTATGTGTGACAACCTTAACTTGGTCAAAACTTCATGAAATTCAATTTTTTTTTTAACCCTATAGTATGTGAAGCATAGAATGTTATGCATGTTTTGGATTCAAAAAATGTGATACTGTTTGACAACAATAGATTTTTTTCAATCAGCCTATCAATCAGGACTTTAGTCATAATTCAAATAGAAAATGAATAATAATAATTTATTAAATTCAAATTAAAGTATAAATTATATTGGTGGAAAGCTGAGAATATCTTTTAAAAACCCTTTTTGTTTCATCAATTTTGGGTAAAAGAAAAGTCGTCAGCCACATGGGTCATCATATCACTTAGATATCACCATTTTTTGGCCCATCATGATCCTGCACATACCCATGTATGTTTGTATGTATGTATGTATGTATGTGTCAATGCATGTGTGTATGTATGCCTATATGTACGTACATATGTATATGTATGCTTGTATGTATGTAGGATTGTATGTACATATGTATTATACTTGTATGTATGTAAGTATGTATATATTTATGTATGTCTTTAGAGGGAGGGAGAATTTTAAGAGAGGGAGAGAGAGAGAGAGAGAGAGAGAGAGAGAGAGAGAGAGAGAGAGAGATAGTAGTATTGAGAGAGGCAGAGGGGTTGGAAGGGAGAGTCTAAGAGAGAGGGAGTCAGAGAGAAGGGGTTGGAGTGAGAGGGACTTAGCTAGGGGGTGGGAGAGAGAGAATTTAGAGAGAGAGGGGGGAGAGAGAGGGAGTGAAAGAGAGAGTTATGTAGGTGGGATGATAGAGGGAGATACTTGAGAGTGTGAGGTGGGGTGAGAGGGAGAGACTTGAGAGATAGGTAGTGAGAGGGAGTGCGGGAGAGAAGGAGTGGGAGAGAAAGGGAGTATGCGAGTGAGTGACCTGAGAGAGGGAGATGGTGTAGGAGGGAGTGATCTAAGAGAGGGAGAGATGGGGGGTGGAGTGAGAGGGACTTATCTAGGTAGGGTTGGAGAGATAGATAGAGAGAGTAGGGAGAGACTTGAGAGAGAGGGGGTAGGAGGGATAGATTTGAGAGAGAGAGAGGGAGTGATGGAGAGGTAGTGGGAGGGATATAGAGAGATAGATAGAGGGGGTGAGAGATATTGGTAGGGATTAATTAAGTGATTGGTATGTAGAAAGAGGGAGAAGGTAGATAGAGATAATTAGAGAGGGTAGGAGAGAGGGAGGGAGAGAGAGCTGATATGTATAAATAGAGAGAAATGGATAGGGGTTGATGGTATAGGGCTGAGGGATTAGGGTGGAGGACCTATAGGGTTGATGGTTTAGGGTATTGGGTTGAGGGTATAGGGTTGAGGGATTGGGATTGAGGGTAGAGGGTATTAGGTTGAGGGTAGAAGGTAGAAGGTTTAAGGGTTTAGGGTTAAAGGGTTTAGGGTTGAGGGTTTAGGGTTGAGGGTTGAGGGTTGAGGGTATAGGTATGAGGGTCCAATATAAAGGGTAGAGGGTATAGGGGTTGAAGGTTTAGGGTTTAAGGGTTAAGGGTTGAGGGATTAAGAGTTGAGGGTTGAGAATCAATGGTTGAGGGTTTAATGTATAGGATAGAGGGTAGAGGGTTTAAGGGTTGAGGGTTACAGGTTTAAAATTGAGGGTAGAGGATTGAGGATATAGGGTCCAATGTATAGGGTAGAGGGTGTTGATCTTGCTATTACACCAAAAGATTGACCTATCAATGCCTGATACAAGCTAGATTTTAGATCCATGGGAGGCGATTAAGCCATGTCACAAAGCCTAAGAATCATGTTGAAACACCAAGGAGACCAAGGGTGCACACCTTGCAACAATCCCCCTAGCGCAAGTGAGGGATTCAAACCTATGACCAGCTCTAATACCAATTTTTGGTCTTATCATTGCACCAAAAGATTGACCTGTCAATGCCCAATACAAGCCAAAGTTAAGATCCATAGGAGGCAGTTAAACCATGTCACAAATCTTGAGCATCGTGTTGAATAACCAAGGACTCTAAACAATTCACTTTGTTTCATAAAGGGATACTCATTCAAAGGTGGGATAATGAAGCCCCTAGTGTAGTTATCTACAAAACCACAATGTTAGGACCCACATCCTGCAACAAAAAATCGTTAGTTGTCCAAAAATCCTCTTATCTAATTCCTAGAAATTAAATTCGAGGGTAAATGTATGCCCCCCTTGATTCCACTTGCTTTATGGAGGTGGAATCAAGGAGGAAATCTAGCTACATCGAATGAGGAAATGCATATTAGAGGGTATTTCCAAGTGCCATGCTGCATATGATAGGTGATTGATGTAGGGTGTAAAAACATGACCTCGATGCAACAAACGGAATCAAAAATGAATATCACTAACACCTGTTATATTTTTTTGAATGAAAAGAACTATAATATGTATAAGAGAGTAAAAGTACAAATGTGCTTACATGATAATGGGAAAGAGTAAAAAGGGTAAAAAGTAATGTAATTTGTCACCTGTTCATTTTACCTTCTTGTAGCTTGAGAGTGACAAGAGAAGAGTAAAAGATGCCAAGCAGAAGAGACTTCATGCCTACGAGACTGGATGAACTACAGAACCAAGTGGCATATAGAGAGTGTTATCATGAGGTGAGTTGTTTTTGATACCTTCATATTGTGATTTTTCAATTATTGAATGATTTATATACATATGTAGTTTAATTTAGGATCTTGGAAAAAAAGTTCGCAAAGTGTCCCTTTCATTCGCATAGTGTCCCTTTACTTCACAAAGTGTCTCATCTTCACAAAGTGTTCTAAAAGGGTTATAAAGTGTCTAGGGCCTTAAAGAAAGCACACTAGGAAAACCTTAGAAAAATTATATGATGAATTAGAGTAAAAATGAAGATATTAGATGAGTTATAGAGCATATTTTGATGTTTCTAATAGGTACCCACCCCTTTGCGTCAGTATTTGGGTGGGAGATAGTTGAGATTTTTGAGATATTTAGCCCCACTTTGTAAGTGGAGGATACCAAGCATTTACAGACCATAGGAATCTTTTGGGCATACCTCATGCCCCCATGAGGTACCATGATGTGATGTTGATGACATTATGTGATCAGTGGAATGCAGATACATGCAAATTCCACCTACCAGCTAAAGAGATGAAATTCACTCTAGAGGATGTGCACCTACTCCGAGTTCCTATTTGAGGGAGTGAGTGTGCTTCTAGAGAGACTGTACCTTTCATGAGTAGTGAGATAATATGTAGTATTGCTTGGATGGACCAGCTCATGATGAGAGGGTGTCAAAATGGATCAACCTAGCATTGTTACCTTATTCATAAGCGCCAGTGGTTAGACAAATTATGATAGATATCATCCCATTAGTAATCCTTCCAAATGGATGTGAAACACACCTTGAGTTTAGGATAGTGCATCTGATATGGGGGATGGTAGAGTATAGGATAGTATACACCTAGGGATGTTGCATCCTTGTACACTTATATTATTATTTGGGATAGTTTGTGTTTCAAGACATAGACAGTATGGTTCATTGTACATTTTTGTAGGTTTTGTGTCTGGAGCATATCACATGCACAAGGCCTACTAGCTTCTTGTGTCCTACAATAATTGGGTATCCTCAAGCTTTCGACTATCCTCTATGGTGGTTATGGCAGTATGGAGTTTTACACTTTTGGATAGTGAGATTTGATCGCCTAGAGGAGGATGAGATCTTATGGAGACCTTATCAACTTATAATATAATGATTGGACTACACGAGACAAATGAGGAGACTAAAATTGGATACATTTCTGGTTGGTCGACATGATCACATTGTACGTCCCTTCTACTATGATCAAGTCATGTAGCAGTTTGGATAGATTCAGAGGCCACCTAGGGAATGATCATATTTCAGGAGATGTGTACGGAGTGCTCATAGACCAAGTGATACAACATAGTTCACTCTAGACAACATGGTCCAAAGTGACTGATTTTTGTTATCATGATTAGTCATTGGTCTCCAATGTAGATGACATCGGTGCCACATGGGATCATGAGGAGTGGTGGAAAGTATCATGAACAACTCTTGTGTTTTCGATTGATGAGCCTATGGGAGATGTACCATTGATAGATGAGTGAGATGAGAGAGAGGATAGAGCCAAGGAGACACACTATAGGGGTGTAGACATATTTACTAACATTATTGAAGTATGATGAAGATACTATTGATAGTGAAAATGACACAAACAACGTTAAACAAAATATCTCTACTCTATTTCTCTTGAAAAAGAAAGACAACATATAGTATCCTAACTCCCAAGGTCTTGGTAGTTGGTTGTGAACTATCTAGTGTCACTCAAGTGGTCCATGCAACTATAATATTCAATGGGAATTTGCTGGTAATAAGGAATGCAAGCAATGAATGATTCATCGAACTGTTCTTAGCGAAAAGGGGGTTTTAAATAAAAGAAAAAGATATATCAAGGTGTACATTAGTGAAACATGAATAAAAATTATCTAATATCCAAAGATATATCTTCAATAATGAATGTTCTTCCAACAGATCAAGAAAACCATAGTATGATGCAATTTACAGAACAATCCGAACTATTGCATGCATCTAAGGTGCTTAATTTAACATCAAAATCACACATCATAAATCTTTTAAAGATTCCAAAAGAACAAACACTCATTCGTTGCCAAAATCATAGATCAACAAACTTTTAATAAATTCAATTCACAGATAATCTAATGAAATAATCCTTAAATCCGGTTTCTTCTAAGGATTTTCATCACAAAAGAAACACTTATGCTTAAACACAATCATTGGCATACAGGTCGACTATAATTCATCAACCTTATCCAATAAACTCAATTCCAACACCATATTGCATAAAAACCTATATTTATATTCAACTATAAATAAATAACAAAGTATCTCTATAAAAAGTATGAAAAATTCTATCTCCTACTATTAGGTGGCTAATCTTATTCTCATCAGACCACCTTTACAATATGATACCATACCGGTATATATAGATGTACAAAAACATGAAGTCATCCCTATCTAAAGTCGATCCACCTTTTTAGGAACTTAAGTCTTCTTGGAAACTCAGATCAATTTGATCTCTAGTTCCTACATTGATCATCTAGTAAACTGGAGAGAAGAAGAGAGAAAAGAAAATAAAGCCATGTGCCTCTAAGATTGCTAGTCATGCATGCGGAGGAGAAAAGAAAGCCATGCATGCATGAGACTATCAGTTATGTATGTAGAGTTTTCTTTGTAGTTTACTCATCATAACTATAGAAGACTTGTTGAAGCATATCCAAATCTGGCCCATCAACCCAACTGTCTTTGAACTTGATCCTTTTAAATTCTGCAGCAGAAAATTATCTCATGTATTTTAGATTTGTCTACTCCCTTTTAGCAGCCCTTACCTCTTCTATAATATCCATCAACTGATCCAAGAACATATCCTCTCCATCATCTCGCTTTTGCATGACCTTCGTAAGTCTATGATTCCATTTCTCTTTTAACTGACTCAAAGGTAGGCCTTCCTTTATTGGTATAACATTTATTATAATAGCAACAACTACTTCTAACTCATCAAGCTGTTCATTTAGATACTTGCTAGAATCTTCAACTTCATTCTTATGCCTGTACAAAAACTTAGATCTAAACCAGACTATGCTGGAGGTCTTTTCCAAGAAATCTTTGTTGTCCTCTTCAAGTATTGATTGTTCCAGAAGAGTAGATTTCAGCAACTTATTAATCTCTTTCAGCTTTTGGATGTATCCTCTTTACTCCTCCTTTTGCCCTCCCAATGATTTGGCATGCTGATTCATCTCTTCTATTAACTCCACTATCATCTTATGCATCTCAAAACTGCTACCCAACATCTCACCTATCTCCTAATTAAGTCTATCAGTCCACCTATCCATCATTCTGGCCTTACTCCTTATCTGTACCAAATCATCCACCTCTCTCTTACTAAGAAAAAGTGGTGTCTCAATTGTGGTACTTTGATGTGACCTTGGAGAAAAAAAATTCATCAAGAAAGTGTGTATTTGATCCAATTGAGCTTTAAGCTCATCCTTCCTCTGTTTATTATTCATCATTCTTGATTTGGTGGATGATATTACCACATCAATCAAGTTCATTTTTTGATTCCTTGTGGGTCACCCCAAGTTGACCATGCCCAACTGGTAATAATTTAGCTGCATATCCCCCACATCCTTGTCCACCACTAGTATTGCATATTCAACAACAATTTCTCCTCCTTTAGTGAGTCTAGTGGAATTCAAGATTTTAGCCTTCTTTTTGGGTCTTTCTTTTTCAATCTCTTTCATCATATCATCCCGATTGAGAGGCTGTGAGGGTGTCATTGATCTCTTTTGAGGATCAAGTTTCAACCAAGTGGGAGCACTTGGAGTAGTGGTAATTATATTTGAAGTAGAAACAACAGTAGTAGAGGGTTGTTGCACATTAACCTTAGGTTGAGAATCAACCTTTTGTACATTCTGTTATTCATGCTCTACATTTGTCTATGCAAGATTTTCAGCTTCCTCTCTGTCCTTTTGTTCCTGTATCCTCTTGTCTTCTTCTCCCTTCTTCAGTTTTTCCTCATCTAACCTCTTCTTCTCAAGCACTCGATTTCTCTCTTCTTCCAATGCCTTAAGTCTATCTGCATCTTCCTTTTCCTTTTGTAGCTTCCTATCCAGCTCCTCAGCATCCTTCTCTTTTTGTATACATTCTACCTCCTCCTTCTTTTTATTGGATTCTTAAACAAGCTTCAATTTGGCCACAAGGGTTTCTCTTTCCCTTCACTACTTTTCCTTTTCCTCCTCCAGATCATGAATTTTCTGCATAAACTCTAGCTTATCATTCTCTTCCTTGGTCCTGAGCTCCTGCTCCTTTTGCCTTTGTTGTTTTTGCACTTCATCAACTCTTCGCTTGGCCTCCATTTTTTGTTGTTGAAGTAAGGCATCTGCTTGTGCCTTAGCATATATTTCCTTTTTCTTTTCCATTACTTCTGCATGTGCTTGAGCATCCAAAGCTTTCTTTGCTTCCTCAAACAGTGCCCAATGATCTTCCTCAGTTAAAATATGTTAAGTTTTCTCTTCTAGAGGTATCTTTTCTTGTGCATCCTTCTCTGATATGGTCTCATCAAAGTCCCTTTCAACATCATGGAACTCCAGCTCTACTCCTTTTCCCTTTAATACTTCAGTTATACCATGAAGAGTTCCTTCAAGCATCTCTCCACTTGGTTGCTCCGTAAGAGGGACTTGAGCAGATGACTCACCTATTGCTGGTGTTGAAACCACAAGTCCCATTTGGACATCCTCCTCATGTACTCTAGGTAAATCTTGAGTAGGGGCTTCAAGCTCGATTTCTTCAATATCAGGAGGGAAAAACTCCAAAGGCTCCTTGGGAGGCAATTTCCTATTGATTCTCTTATATCCTTTCCCCTTCTTAGGAGTTGGATCCCTAGGAATTTTGGCTCTTAGAACAACCTAGTGGATACTCTTATTCAAGACTGGTCTCCCTATTTGCTTGATGTCGATGGTCTCCTCACCATCCCAATCTACCAGATCCAAAATTTTGGTACCAATATTCAATGCTTCATATGATGGATCCAACACAAGTCCATCATCTACTAATGTATTAGGAATATCATCTTTGATCCCAAATTCTACCCTGAGTGGAACATGTAACCTCTCATAATTCCTCTTCCTGAGGTCATATTCATCTTGAAGATCACTCCAGAAGTTCTCTAATATATTGAAATGTTTATCAAATACGAAAGCCAGCAAAGCATTCATCTTCTATTGTGGATCAAAGTTCTTTCTAGTAGTTTACAAACCCAACTTTAAATGTATCAATTCACTACAAACCACCTTAGCTCTCAAAATGTGTGGGTAGCTATATTCACCCAATTGCATGGGGAACTTGTGACAACCTAGCTTGTGTTTTAACCTAAATCGGGAATTGACCCCTAGAGCTTGATAGACAAACTCCATCAAAATCATCCTATTGCTACAACACCTTGGAAGTAAGTGGGGATGACCCTCAAATCCTGCCAACGTAAAATAAGTGAACTTGGGGTATTAGATATACCAACATCCCCATTATGTGATAAAGGCCATGGCTTCCTTGCTCAATCTGTATCCTGCATCTCCATTAAGCTGGTTAATGACTACATATTATAATCCATCATTAAATATTTTAAATTGTGTTTCAAAAACTTGTAGGGATAGCTAATCATATTGATCCCATACTCTCTTTTATCCATCAGCTTCTCCCAATATTCCTACTTTGTTCAAACTTGGAAAGATGCCTCCTCTAGCTACTGCATAGACAACATAAGAAGTCATGAAAAAGCTCTTGGTTTCCCTTATTTTGGTTAACTGATCATGAATGGTATCTGATACAATCATTGGCCAATCAAACTATTGCTTGCCATTAAAGATTGTCTAAATGAAAGGAAACATCCATTCCTTGAAATGAAATGCATCTCTCTTCCCAAAGGCTCTAAACAACATCATTATCAGGTCTGATAATTCTTTGTAAAATTATGTCCTCTTTGGTTGATCATGAAGCTTTGTGATAGAATTTTTCTCTGTTGTCAACCACTTCTTGTTCAAGTGAGCCTTATTAGCCTCCTTGTGTTTGCTATATATCCCTAAAGAGTTTGCCTCATTTAACTGTACTAGGTTCTTTGGATTAGGGACACTGAACATGTGCTACAACATTTGAGGAATTAGTTCTATGATCACATTCTCTTGTGAATCCATAAATTGTTAGGTGGTTGGATTGTAAGCTCCTTCTCCTGTCATAATCAATTTAGGGCATTGGATGGATAGAGTAAATATAGTGATGTGAGCCAAGCCAAACTCCACTATTCTTCGAGTTCTTCATGTTACATCCTCAGAGAATGTTTCTGAGTATAACTCCTCAAAATTGAATGGGCCTAGATTGGTGTCAGTTACATTGGACCAATCAAATTCCACTTTGCTGATAGTGATGACAAGACCCCTATTGTTATACCTCAAGGTATAAGGCAACTACTCCGGCTTAATCTTCTTAGGCTTAGTTGATGCCTTTGAAGTTTCTATAAGCTGATTCCTTTGGGAAGCTTCTCTTGATACTCCTGACATTCTTTAGCTTCCTACAATATAACCTCAAATTAGATCCTCGAGAAAACATAACAACATATGCTTTATAATCTTACCCTTCATACATATACTGGAGGTAGAACCAGACAAAAAACACAAAAAAAAGTCTATTTTTAACACACTGTCGGGATCAATGCCAAAACCATTATTGAGATTATAGTAATAACAAGCGGGATCAGAAGTAGAATTGGAATGGTAACCGAAATTGGAATTAGAATAGAAACTGATTCGGTTTCATGAAGATTTTCTAATTTCACATTCAGTTTCGGTTCTGCTTCAGCCTAGGTTACCGTTATTTTGAAAGCCTGCTTCTTATTGTAAGCGGAGTCGGAGATAGGATGGAAATGGAATTTGTAGACACTGAAAATTGGTCTAGGCCTGTGAACACCACTTTCAACATAATTTTCTATAGTCCATGGTCATGATTAAATAATTTCAATTATTTAATTACCCTTTCTAACACATATTTCCTCTATTAATTACATATCTCTTTTTTATTAATTCATCAATTCTTCATTAATCTTTATTCAACTTGATTAATTAAATAAATTATATTTGTTTAATTATGTCGCTAACTTATTAGATCCTCTTTCATAATTAAATAATGTATTATTTAATTAATCCCTCTTTTTATCATATGTCAACCATAATTAAATATCTTTATTTAATTATTCATTTAACCCTGTTTTCAACTATAATTAAATATTTATTATTGAATTATTCAATTCCACCGTTTTCGAAAGTCAAATTAAATAAATTATCTTTATTTATTTAATTGAATCTTCTATTTTTGAATGTTGAATTAAATTAACATTTAATTCATATTTAATCATTTATGTCGCATTCTTCTATCAATCAGTTATCTAATCCTCCACTTACCTTTTGACTTGAGATCTATTTTTAGTTCTCCAGTTATCTTTGAATTTAACTGTTGATCATCTCTGCAGGAAAACTCTTTGTCACAACTAGTCGATTAACTAGTTCTAACTCATATGCATGTATGCATCTATTAATTAAATATCTTTATTTAATTAATTAATTTAATTATGCATTCGAATTCCTCATCTTTGAGTTCTGACTTTATCTTTGACATTCAAATTCTATTTCTTCTATTTTCGAAAATTCTTAACTGAAGATTAAGATCTTGTTCTATTTTTAGTCTTTTTTGACTGATGTTCTAACTCACGTTCTATCTGACAGAACTCACATCACATGGCATTCTACAATCTCATCCATCAATCTCTCTTTCAATCTGAGCCGATCGTTCAAAAATACAAAATCTATAAAATGGCCTGTCATAATCATTATTCCTTCTCCTGAAATCATTATACATTTTTGAGAAGAAACAATCTTCGATATTTTGCTTAGACATTCAACACAACTATACTTGCATTCAAACACAAAAATATGAGGGCAAGAATACTAAAAAGGAAAAATGGAGAAGAGCAATGGAGATAATTCGAAGGAATGAATGCATATTCGGTGAGATCAATTGTGTTTGTTTAGTTTTTATCATGTTTTCATATTTGTTCTTTATTGTTAGATTTTAGATTAGTTTTGATTTAGATTAGGATTAACAATTGTTCATTCTAGCTGTAGATCTTGTCAACAGATTTATTGTAATGTTACATTTGGTGAACCAAACGTGAATGATGCTTCAAAATCCGTGCGTCTATTTTTCATTTTTCCATTTTTCCATTTTCTGTTTTCTAGTTTTTCCAGATTTTCATATGGTGCACCACATTTGTTAAGGGAAACAACACATATGTATCCACGAGCTACATCTGTCAAAAATAGCGACGTATCTACCATCATGAACTGCATCCATGAAGTTACGAACCGCATCCACTTGTCAACAATTTTGCGAGCTGCATTCGCCTGTCAACAATCAATCCACATATGTGGCTCAAAAAGTTGCATCTGCCTGGTAATTTTTTTTTCATATTTTTCATTGATTTTTGTGCATCCATATTTTCATTTTCGCTTTTGAAGTTGTTTTGATTTTCGCTAATGGTTGATTTCAATTTTGTTAAGGGGGAATAACATAGTTTTTGCAGGATGAAGCTTTGAAGACATTTACAAACCTAAGACAATTTTTTCTACAGGACGAAAGCTGAAGACCATGAACTACTGATAAATTACATGCAGGACCTAATGCCTTTATGTTAATTTATTTATTTAAGCAAGCTTTTGTTTGGTAGATAGATAATCATCGTGTGGGATTAAAATTAATTTTCTATTTGATAGATAGAAAATCGTCATTTGGAATAAAAAGAACCACTTTCTTCTTTGTTTGGTTCTTTTCACATATCTATAAACCCTTACGATTCAGTACACCGAAGTATCCTCTCCCCTTGCGTAGTCATGCGATCCTGGGTGTAAGAGAAATAGTTGTTGACTCTAGAACTTGGGCCTATCTTGGTGGGAAAAATTACTCACCCCAAGACGACTCAAACCAGTAGCACGCTAAAGGCAAGCGACTTCCAACCGGTATACAAAAGTTGATTCTTGGGGAAAACCCAAGAATCACGCACACTATTCCGATGAGATGGACAAAAATGGACTCTTGCTGACGTTGGATAGTGTCCCACAAATAGAATTCCCTTATTAAACACTTTGTTGTAGAGTTAACAAAATCCTATCTATTTGCTAGTGCAACAGGTGTATAACCTGTGAAGACGTCTTACAAATTTATGGTTCTTGTGTTGAGGTGACATGTATTCCATGAGAGTTTCATGGGTACAGTAGTTTGGCTGCCCCGTATAAGTGAGTGTTGTGGAGGGGAGCCAGTGGGGTCAAGCTACTAGTCATCCACCTTGAATGTGTGTAGCTGGAGAAATCCAAGTAAGAATTCAGAAAATACTATCCTAAAATCCTAGGTTGTACATGTTTTCGAGTCTTAACAATCCTTACATCACAAAAATGGAAGATACATTCATTGTTGTGTTTTCTCTTTGTTGTATTCATCAAAATCTTGATCAAACAAACAAAGTCGATCAAACAACTTTCGGGAAAAATTCAAATTGCCAGAAAACAGAGTTGCATTTGTCAGTTTAATCACCACATGTGTCATAGTGAGTCACATCTGATAGGGGAAACGCCACATCTATCTGTCAAAATAGTCATTTTTCACAGTCTGCATATTACGAGTCCCAACTGTTACATTCTGAGTCGCATGTGTGCATGCAAATTGCATGTGTCCTGTTAAGTCACATATGTCAGTTCAAAAATTGCATATGTTAGGAAAAACAACATCTATTAGAGGAAAAACCACAACTGTTAGGTGAACCGCATTTCCCTGTCAATAGAAAAATTTCAAAAAAACCGCGAGCTGAGTCTGAAACATCTTTGTCATTATTTGCTTTAGGTTTTTAGGATCAACCTTGGATTAGAAACTGGTTAATTTTTCTCAAAATCCTTGCATCATTAGGTGTCATATACTTCTTATCTACCATCATTAGGTGTCATATACGTCTTAGTCACAATAAACATCTTAGTCATAATCATTCTAAGTTGCATGCATATAGGTACTCCCTAGGAAATTACATATCACAGAATAGATAACTTTCCTCGTCTTTGGAAACGTTCATGTTATAGTTTGTCACTATCATTGAACCTAGTCACATTGGTCTCATTTAGTGAATCTTTTCAACTCAATAGTCTAGTTCAAAAAATTCACCTTGTCATACTGCCCTTGTCATACAATTAGGTTCCTTGGTCAAAAAAAACTTTTGCATGCTTTTATTCCATAGGTGGTAGGTTATACCCGTCTTAGACTCATTTATCATCATTAGTCCACTTAGAATTTTGCATATTGTATGTCCTGTCATACATCATTTTAGATCTTTAACAACATTCTTATTGTCAAAAAAAAAATAAAAATCCAAAAACATAGACATAGGTCATATCAGTTTTTAGACATAGTTTGCATTACCCATTTTGAGAAAACTTTTTCATGGTCGAAACAAGGTCCAAAAAGAAACACAAAGCAATGATAGACCCCAACGAATTCATCAATCCGTTTGGAAACCAACCGTCAGGAAGCAAACGTCCACACAAGTCTTTACTTGAAAAACATGTCACTAGAGACACACATGGGCAAATTTACATAGAAGACATAGATGTAGCAGTTCAGGATCTTGAGTTTGCATCCTTCATGGATGAGTGTTTGCTAAAAAATCCACAATGCTATTTAGCAAAGTTGCTAGTAGAAGGTGTCACACTACCTCCAGGATTTGATGTCCACTCTTTGACAACACAGTCAACTCAACCAACACAAACTGTGACATCTACTATTTCTATTCCCCAAATAATCGCAGCAATACCAATAGGTATACCAACACAAACATCGTCAATTGTAAACACAACTCCTTTTAACATAACACAAGGTTTACAATTCACTGCGGGAGCAACTTCCTCCAACCCCTTTGGCACCAACACGAATGGTAAGAGAACCAAAGTTGGTGGAAATATACCTATACCGAGTTAGACAATTCAGACAGGAAGCATTCCTATTCCAAACCAAACAATTCAGATAGGAAGCATTCCTATACCAAATCAAACCATTCAGATAGGGAATAACCCTATCCCAAATCAGAATATTTTGATAGGATATATCCCCTCACCCAATCATAACCCATCACAAAACATGGCGTATCAGAACATCTACATTGATCCAAATAACACGAACACCATGTCCTTGACACAAGTCAACATCCTTCAAAACCAAATGCAGACTCTACAACAAAAGATGGATGACATGTCTATGTCAGGAAAATGAACTATATCAGCACAAGACCTATGTCCATGTCCATTCGACAAAGTACTCTATATGACACCTTTCCCCCATGGATACATTATACCGAATTTTCCTAAGTATAATGGGAGAAAGAATCATTTAGAACATATTAGAGAATTCTCAACGACATGTATGGACATATCACATGACCCTACTTACTTGATGTGCTTATTTCCATGAACCCTCATAGGGATAGCATTGGAATGGTTATCCAAATTGCCATACGGTATACGATCCTGGGTGGAACTGGATGAAAAGTTTGTTGAACATTTTACCTTTAACATAGACAATGAAGTAACCATAGCAACCTTGTGCCACATGACACAAGAAGATGGTGAGACATTTATCACTTTCTTCCAGAGGTGGAGAAGCCTAGCTAGCCGTTGTCTCGTCAAAATACCTGAAAAACAAAAGGTCACTATCTTCCTCGAAAAAATCAACCCCAAACTGAGAGGTGACTTACGGGTACACTATTGCACTTCATTCATTGACTTGGTACAAAAGGGGATCATCCTTGAAAAGGGCCTTATTGACAATGGTGAAATCAAAGTATCGGGCAAGAGTTCGATGGTCCAACATCCAAATGTGTCGAATGATAGAAACAAGTTCTAGTCTAGGAACAAGAATGTCATGAATTACGGCATAGTTGATGCTAAGCACATACATACTGGACCGATTATCACACTTAGAGGATACAATCAACAAGCAAACATGATGAACAGACTTGATCAAAGGGATAACTATGTCTAGAACTCACAACAAAGACCTCAACAAAGGAGATTTCCAACACAAGAATTTATACCTTTAGGGCAACCAATCGAGGTAGTCTTCAAAGAATTGGTCAAACATAATCTTATCAAACCTTTGGGACCAAGAGAGTATGATCCTGGATAGTTCAAAACTTCATGGTGGGTTGATAACGCTTTCTATGACTATCATCGAACGAAAGGGCACAACCTCCAACAATGTCGCCAATTAAGAACATCATACAAGAATTTGTCAAAAACGGAACTATAGAGGTTGGTGGGCAGAAAAACATTAAGAACAATGATCATAGGTCTTCACGGACCTGTTACATGACCACACAAAAGGAAAAGCCTCCAGTTCAGGATCCCAGAATAAGCCATCGGCCAACTATAACAATAACAAGTATGACTATGGTAAAGGAACGATCATAAACCACCTTCGAGCCGCAAACGAGAATGCTAATTCTTTCACCATCAAGAAGCATCCGGAATGTAATATAGCCACACATAGAACTAAGATTACTATTCCTGGTCCTTCTTCCGATCCATCTATGCAAAATTCCAAGTTCAAGTGCAACCTTCTCGATCAATTGAGTAAAACCCTTGCACAAATATCTATCTTGGAATTGTTGACCTTATCACCTCAGCATCGATCCATCCTTGAAAAAGCTCTACAAAATACAACCGTTCCTACAAATTTAGATGTCAATCGTTTCAAAGAGATGGTGGGATATTTGACCAACTCGCATCATGCCACATTTTCCCAATAGGATTACTCAACTGAAAAGTCAAATCACAATGACCCCTTACATCTTGAAGTCTTAGTCCATCAAAACAAAGTCCGATGAGTCTTGGTAGACAGAGGAGTAGGTTTGAACCTGTGTACCCTTAAATTGGTTAAGGCATTAGGATTTTCAGAAGACTATGTAGATACCTCTAAGAGTATAGTCATCAAGGCTTACGATGATGAGGAAAGATCATCCAAAGGAGTTGCCACACTCCCTATTCGAATTGGCCTAGCAATCATGAACACCAGCTTCTAAGTCTTGGATCTCACCCTTCCATACAACTTGTTGTTAGGTAGACCTTAGATACAGGTAATGAAAGTTGTACCTTCCACATACCACCAGTGTCTCAAGTTCCCCTGTAATGGCACAGAGATCACCATTGATGGTGATCCAGATCCTTTCCAGTATTGTACAAGCCTAAGGGATCTTCCACAATGACAAGTTCCTATTAATGAAGAGGCCTCATCATCCACTTTATCCCAATACATTGACCCATCATGTCTCACTAAGTCCATTTCATTCAAACCACCATCATCCACTCCAAAACTCGAGATCCAAGACAAGGGCTGTGGTGAATATAATATAAAGGCATCATACTATGTTATTGAACTGATTCCACCTAAGGCATATGGCCTACCCATGGTGGATAGAAGATAGTCTATGGTCATATTTCATGTTCCCCCTACAACGACATTGACAAAATGGGGAGAGTTAAGTGAAGAGATTGTGGATCAAGCTGATTCCTGGTTGTATCAAGAAGAACATGAATACCCCTCCCCATCTATTCAAATAGCCAAGGACCAATATGGAAAAGGATTTAAGATAATGCAAAAGGAAGGCTATGATGGGCATAGTGCGTTAGGAATATATCAAAATGGAAGGACAAAACCGATTATTGTCTACCCATGACTGAAATATCTAGGGTTAGGGTGTCAACCACTTAGAATTGGGTGTCACAGACCTCGTCAATGTTTCAACAGGAAGTGAATGATTACCTAGACATCAAAACATCTCATGAACCACTTCCCCTAGTTTGTGACCAACCTCGAGTTTACGACAAAACCCAAGTTTCTGATACACCTCCAGTTTATGATGAATCCCCTTACTCAAGTGATGGTGAATGGGGGTCTCTCTCATCTACTAGTACCATGAACATAGATGCATTATTTGGAGAGTTGGACCTCAATGTGAAACCTGTACCAAAATAGTCTAGTCCTCGTCCTAAGAAACACTTGTCTAAAGCAGAATGGAAAGAGAACTATTATTGGGAAACCCTTGATCATGCATCTTGGGCACTTGACAAGCCATCTTCTGACAAATCATCCCTCGCCATAGTTCCACAATAGAATATACATATCCCTAAGAAGAAAAACAAGGAGTTAATCCAAAACTTTTGCGACCATGTCAACCATTCCATATTCACCTTGTCAGCAGTCACTCTTATAAACTCCGATGATGACATGCCCCTTGTATATCTCGAACTTATCGACTAGGATCAACAAGGTACACCTATCATAGACACATTTGAGAATGACAAAGCAATTGCTGAGTTCATGGGACTTAGAGAAGGTATACCTAGAGGGGATCATAAGGCAAGTTTTACCATAGACTTGGATGATAAAGCATATTTTGGGGAGTCTATTTACACCTCTAGTCGCAAAAATGAAAATGAAAATGAAAATAAAAATGATAAGTCCCTAGGTGAAAATTGAAAGGCACCTTTGGACGAAGAAAAAGTCAAAATAAAGGACGTATCTGAGGGCGAAAACCTCTTTGAGGCACCTAAGGATAGAGGTTTAAATATTCTCCCTGTTGCACAAGAAAAGTCACCCATGTTAGTAGAAGAGGCTGTTGCAGACAACATAGGAACAAAAGAGAATCCTCAGATAGTATATTTTGTAGCTTCTTTATCAGAGATAGAACAACATGAGTTCAAAGACTTCTTCAAAAAGAGACAAGTAAACTTTGCATGGTCTTATGCTAATATGCCTGGGCTAGATCCAGACCTAATATTGTATCACCTACCACTCCAGCCAGGTATCAAACCAGTCAAACAAAAGTTGAGGAAGATGCATCCGCAAATTGCTCTATTGGTCAAGGTAGAACTTAAGAAAATTTTGGACATGGGATTCATAAGGACAATAGACTATGCAGATTGGATATCAAATCTGGTACCAATGACTAAGCCAACTAGGGGCATTTGAATTTGCACTGACTTTAGAGAAATCAACAAGGCATGTCCTAAAGACGACTTCCCTTTACCAAATATCGACATGATCGTAGACCTTACTACATGATATGAGATGTTATCCCTTATGGATGGTTTCTCTGGATACAACCATATAAAGATAGCACCTGAAGATCAACATAAGACAACTTTCACGTGTCCATGGGGCACATATTGTTGGAATGTTATGTTGTTTGGCCTTAAGAATGCAGGAGCCACTTACCCACGAACAATGACTACGATTTTTCATGATTTTGTACATACATTCATGGAAGATTTAGTCAATGATATAATAGCGAAGTTAGAAACAAGGGAAGATCATTTGAAGGTGTTAGACAAGATATTCTAGAGGCTAAAAAATTACAATGTCAAGCTAAATCCAAAGAAGTGTGTCTTTGGAGTCAAATAAGGGAAACTGTTAGGGTATATCATCTCTCGCAGAGGCATTGAAGTAGATCCAAAGAAGGTAAGAGCAATCATAGAAATTCCTCCTCCAACCAGCATTGGTCAACTCAGAACACTACAAGGGAGATTACAGTCCATTAGGCATTTCATAGTACAACTGGCAAATAAAATACATCCATTTCAGTATTTACTCAAGAAAGGAGTGCCATTTGTGTGGAAACCTAAATGTCAAGAGGCTTTCCAAAAAATCAAGGACTATTTTCTTACTCCACCAGTCTTAATGCCACCTACAGAAGGAAAACCATTGATACTTTACATCTCAGGAACTCAATCGGCATTAGAGGCTCTTATCGCACAACACGATGATCAAGGTCATGAGAGAGCGGTCTATTATATCAGTCGAACCTTAGTGGGTTATGAATTGAATTACAGCAACATAGAACATGCTTGTCTTGTGGTAGTCTTTGCTACCCAAAAACTCAGGCACTATATGCTCAATCGACAAACCATGTTGATTGCAAAAATTGATCCACTTAAGTACCTCCTAAGTAAAGCAGCTTTAACAGGCCGATTGGCTAAATGAGTTATGATACTTAGCGAGTATGACATTCAGTATGTCAAAAGGAAGGAAATAAAAGGATAGGTCATTGCAGATCAACTAGCTAATGCACCTATAAAGGGAGAACATCCATTAGTGGCAGATTTTCCAAATGAATTTCTCTTCAAAATTGACGTTAAAACTGAATGGAAACTGTACTTTGATGGATCAAATACAAATCGTGGTTCAGGGGCTGGTATCTTATTTGTCACACCTCAAGGTGATACCATTCCTAAATCATTCAGGATCACATTCCCTTGTACCAACAATATAGCAGAATACGAAGCCTTGGTTACAGGTTTAAAAATGGTAGCTCAATGGAACATTAAGAGCCTACATGTCTTTGGCGACTCTCAACTGGTAATACGATAGGTGAATGATGATTATGAGACTAAGGATGAGAAGCTTGCACCTTACAAGAGGATGGCTGACAGTTTCAAATAGTATTTCAATGACATAACTTTTTAACAAATACCACGTATCCAAAATAAAGCTACAGATGCAATGGCAACCGTGGGTTCTTTGTTGGATATTCCAAGTAATGTGCCTACGTTCGAGTTTCTGGTTGAAAATTTTTTGATCCCCACTTATGATGTCCCTGATATTGCGATAGTGTGTACCATTGTTGGTCCTACATCTCCTTGGTATAAAGACATATTTGATTACCTCACTGACCAAACCCTACCTCAAGACTTGTCCAATAACGAATGCCGAACCTTCATTAGAAAGTCAGCTAAGTACACCATCATCGAAGAAACCCTATATAGACATACCTTAGATAACACCCTAATGAGATGTCTCGATGCTGAGGAAGCACAAACAACTTTGTGAGCGGTACACGAGGGTATATGCAGATCTCATTCGAGTGGTCCCACTCTAGCTCATAAGATTATGAGACTAGGTTACTATTGGCGTACAATGGAGAAAGACTCATATGTCTTTGTAAAGAAGTGCAGACAATGTCAAATACATGGAGACTTGATAAGAGCACCAACGCAGGAGCTTCATCCAATTAATTCACCATGGCCCTTCGCCCAATGGGGACTTGAACTCATAGGTAAGATACACCCTTCATCATCCAATGGCCACAAATTCATCATCACCGCCACTGAATACTTCACCAAATGGATTGAAGCCATTCCCATGACATACATAACCGACACACAAATATCTAAGTTTATCCTAAACTATATCATTTGTCAGTATGGTGTACCTCAATCCTAATCACAGATAATGGCTGCCCATTCAAGAACCAAGAAGTAAGCCATTTATGTGAAGAATTCCACATCAAACACCATTTCTCCACCCCATATTACCCACAAGGTAATGGCCAAGCTGAGGCATCTAATAAGACTATTGTTAGAATCCTTAAGAAGACTGTCAATGACGCTGGTCGTGACTGGCACCTATAGCTTAATCCTGCCTTATGGGCTTATCGCACAAGCATCCGTACTCCCACCGGTGCCACTCCATATTCCCTCGTATTCGGGTCCGAAGCTATCTTACCTATTGAGGTTGAAATACCTTCTCTACGGGTATCCTTGAAGGGTCATATCGACGATGAAGAATACCGTGTCTCTAGGTTACAAGAGCTAGAATTGCTGGATGAACGAAGACAGAAAGCATTAGATCATTTACAAGCATATCAGAATCATCTTCATCATAGTTACAACAGAAGGTTCTCAATAGACACTTTGACATTGGTGACCTGGTATTAATGGAGAATCCTAAGAACCAAGCTGAACGCGAGAAACCAGGAAAGTTTGAACCTAACTGGTTGGGGCCGTACATTGTCACAGAAGCCTTTGGATCAGGAGCGTACCAACTCTCTACTCCTGAAGGAGAACCGCTTTTGTCCCCTATCAATAGTCTACATCTAAAGAGGTTCTACGCTTAAGTTTCTGAGAATCCATGTCTTAATCTGGAAAAATACAAAAAAATGGAAAAAAAAAAAATGGTTACCTTGATGAAAACCTGGCAAACAGGCATCTTTGTAACACCAAAAAAATTGAGAAAATAAAAAAAAAGTAAAGAGAAATAAATCCGTCCACTAGTGAAAACCGCTTCGGTGGCGCTATGGATAAGTACCATGGTGAAAACCTGGCAAACAGGTGCCATGTGTAGTCAAGCTCGCTCTTCCATCTACCATCATTCTAATCAGACTTTTTCACCATCACTCATAATAAATGGTTGTCCTATCCATCATTTGGAACGATTGACATCAAAGTCCATTCGTCATATTATCCATTCCATCTTCCAAATCATATTCCCGACTAGGGGAAAATCCTTGTTCTGTGCCCTAACACTTTGTACATAATGTCACATCATCGAAAATGTCCTGAAAAATCCCAAAAACATTAGAAAACTTCAAAAATAAAAAAAAAATCAAAAAATATCAGAAAATCCCAAAAAATAGTGTCAAGTCAGTCATGTCAAGTCAATCATGTCAAGTCGGTCATGTTAAGTAGTCGTAGACATAGTCGAACTACGTTGCCTCTGTGACTGGGACGTAGGCAAGGCCATCAATCGATGTGCCCCCGAGGCATTAGGTCTGTCAGTCTAGGTTTGTCATGTATCACACACATTAAATCATGACTCTTTGTATATTCAAAGTCATTGGTTGTGTCGAACTACGAGGTCTCTGCGTGTACAACATAGGCAAGGCTAATCAATTGATGAGCTCCCGAGACCACACTAGGTCAGTCCAATAGGGTTCATTCACAATCACTATCACACAAGTTGCATATCATAGTTTAAGGTATCGTCTCATGTCATACACTGTCTACACGCACACACTTTTATCAGTCAATAATCAAAAAGTCATGCATTAACAAGGCAAAACATCTCAAATAGTCATCAAGTCAATATCAAACACATTGTCAAAGTGATCAACCTATGTCTTAGCAAGATATGTCTTTCTTGTCAACAGACGTCATCAAATTGTCATAGTCTCATGTGGCTTGTCACCTCAACGTCATCAGACTCCAACGTCTTATACGGCACATGTCTTACTGAAACCAGGCTTTGTCATGCCTTATACAAAGTCACCAAGTCGAAACCAGACTCAACGTCTTATGCGGTATGTGTCATTCTCTCACATTACGCTATGTCAAACATCAACATCAAACAATCCCACAAGATCAAGTTTTGGCGAATACATTTATTTGGCTTTATGACTTTATATCTTATTTTGTCTTATCTTTTTATCGATTTGTGCAAGATCCTGTTACTAGCTTTCTCAAGGATGTCCCTTGAAGGATTTAGAGAAGCAACAATGTCTCAGGATTCTTTTTCTTTGGCTGTTGTCTGTCAACTGTCTTTTTAACATTGGTTTTTGAGTCATGTTACTAGTTTCCTCAAGGATGTCCTATCAAGGATTTAGAGGAGCAATGACGTCTCATGACCCATCTTTTATTTGTCTGTTGTCTGTGGTTTGTCTTGACCAAACGACTGGGGCATCTTGTCCTTAGTCTGAGTTAAGACACTCCTTGTCTACGACTGTCTGTTTTTCACAGATGGATAACTTTGTACACTATGGTCTATCTCATATCATAGTGTGTACTATCCATCTGTGTCATGTCCCACCCAATGATGATAACAAAGCAAGTATAGCGTATTTGGCAATATATCGAAGATTATGTCTTTTTCTCAATCAATCAAACTTAATTGTTTCTTACTAACATTCTGCAATCATCCATGCTAACATTTCTTCTTTTCTGCATCTTCACCACCATTATCTATCCATTTCGAGAGCACACTCATGTTCTTCAAACCCGCCTATCCTCTCAAGGGGTTATACCACTACCTCCTTGTCATTCTCCCTTTCACTGGGGCATACCCTAACCCATTTCACGTTGAGGCACAACCGAGGCATATTTTCTTTGACACAACATCGTACCAACATTGTATGAAATAGGGGCAAACTGTAGACACCAAAAATTGGTCTAGGCCTATGAACACCACTTTCAACACAATTTTCTATAGTCCATGGTCATGATTAAATAATGTCAATTATTTAATTACCCTTTCTAACACATATTTCCTCTATTAATTAAATATCTCTTTTTTATTAATTCATTAATTCGTCATTAATCTTTATTCAACTTGATTAATTAAATAAATTATATTTGTTTAATTATGTCACTAACTTACTAGATCCTCTTTCATAATTAAATAATGTATTATTTAATTAAACCCTCTTTTTATCATATGCCAACTATAATTAAATATCTTTATTTAATTATTCATTTAACCTTGTTTTCGACTCTAATTAAATATTTATTATTTAATTATTCAATTCCACCCTTTTCGAAAGTCAAACTAAATAAATTATCTTTATTTATTTAATTAAATCTTCTATTTTTGAATGTTGAATTAAATTAACATTTAATTCATATTTAATCATTTATGTCACATTCTTCTGTCAATCAGTTATCTAATCGTCCACTTACCTTTTGACTTGAGATCTATTTTTAGTTCTCCAGTTATCTTTGAATTTAACTGTTGATCATCTTTGTAGGAAAAATCTCCATCACAACTAGTCGATTAACTAGTTCTAACTCATATGCATGTATGCATCTATTAATCAAATATCTTTATTTAATTAATTAATTTAATTATGCATTCGAATTCCTCATCTTTGAGTTCTCACTTTGTATTTGACATTCAAAGTCTATTTCTTCTATTTTCAAAGATTCTTAACTGAAGATTAAGATCTTGTTCTATTTTTAGTCTTTTCTGACTCATGTTCTAACTCACGTTCTATCTGACAGAACTCACATCGCATGGCATTCGTCAATCTCATCCGTCGATCTCTCTTTCAATCTGAGCCGATTGTTCGAAAACACAAAATCTATAAAATGGCATGTTATAATCATTATTCCTTCTCCTGAAATCATTATACATTTTTGAGGAGAAACAATCTTCGATATTTTTCTTAGACATTCAACATAGCTATACTTGTATTCAAACACAAAAATCTGAGGGCAAGAAACTAAAAAGGAAAAATGGAGAAGAGCAATGGAGATAATTTGAAGGAATGAATGCATATTCGGTGAGATCAATTTAGTTTGTTTAGTTTTTTTCATGTTTTCGTATTCGTTCTTTATTGTTTTTGATAAAAGGGTAAAACGGGTTTTACAGGGACCCGAAACCACAAATTTTACAAAATAGCAAAAAGAACACCAAAGTTCCACCAAAAAAAATAGTTTCCCTAGAAAAAACTAGTAGCAACCAAACTAAAAGGACCAGAAGGGTCAGGAAAGAAGGGACAGTAGAGAAAGCACATTAACAATTGTTCGTTCTAGCTGGAGATCTTGTCAATAGATTTATTCTAATGTTATAGAATCGATACTTAAAACATGATTCGAATTCTAAATTGATTCTGATCCCACCTCTGCCTAAAATAACCATGACGTCATAAAAGATTTTAACCGAATGATAAATGACATTATGATCTAAGGATCAGGTCATATCAAAAATGAAAGGGGCTTTAAAATAATCTATACAAGACCATCCCTATATGACCGAGAGGCAACTGAACTAACTAGGGCATCATATTTAAAACAAGAACACATCAAAACCTTAAATCACAAACCCTCGATAAATAATTAGGGAACAAATTTAACACCCCATTCAAACCAATCAGATTCGATGTGCGACAAGATTCCTAAGTAAAACCATAATTTATGAAATTCTACTTAGTGTAAAATAGTAACTAATCTATGCATTTAAAAACTAGGGCACCACGAGCGGTCATAATTAAAACCTTAAAATGACCATGTCAAAAACAAACAAACAAGAAACAAAACCAGAAAAGAAAAACAAAAACAAAAAAAAAAAGAGAAAGAAAAACAAATCACACAAACTCACTATAGAACCAAGAATCACAAATTCACAAGAAACCAACGACCAAACAAAAAAGGAAAACATGAAACAAAATGAAAGAGAAGAACAAAAAACCCCCTACCTCAAACGTATATAAATAGGTTAGTTCCCTGAAGAAATCCGTGCGTAATTGTCTCCCTTTCGATCGACTTACACGCCTAAATGCTCGACTGCAAATCTGGTTCACTCTTTGATATTTTAACAATAATGATAGCTACCAGTTAATTGCTATTTAAGGTAAAAACTCATAGTTTCATATGTACAGAGCTCTTGTAATTAATGCCATAAATGTGGTAGAGCAGAGTCAGAACTACAGAGGGAACTAGCACATTACTGTCGTGTGACTTGAGTAAAGTGAACAACCATGGTGGGAGCGGAATCAGAGTGAAAAAAATATTTAGAACATGGGTAATTTCCCAACTCAGTTCCCATTCTGAGTCTTGTTCCGTCGACCAAGAAGAAAGAAAAACAAATAAAAAAATAAAAACATAAAAACTGAAACAAGAAAAACTTAACACAAAACCTAAGTCTAAACAAAAGTCCAAAAAGCGAAGGTGGAGGCCGAACTGTAATTGATTTTGAAACTTTGAATGAATCTAGACTTAACTTCCACTCCATCTCCGGCTCTGACAAAGACAAAACAAAAATAGGAAAAAGAAGACTGCTGGGATGGGGATCAGAACCGATCTTTGAAAGAAGTTTCAAAACCTGATTTGGTTCCGGCTCCGGTTTTGACAGAATAAACCAAAGAAAAATAAAGTGTTGGAAAAGAAAGACTCCAAGCTTTGAATAAAAAACAACCAAGGACAAAAACATAAAGGGGGACCCATTTCGACCAAGCAAAAAGATGGGGTGGTTATTCAAGGCATAACAAATGGCGACTCGGCTGGGAAAATGGTTTACCCATTTTCAAGACACTAAAGAAAAAATTCAGTCACCCTAAAACTACTTGGCTTATGAAGCATGTCAACTTGAATAAGATCAGATATATATATATATATATATATATATATATATATATATAGGATAAGGTTGAGCTGGAATCTTAGATATATGTGCTCATGAGTTATTTCTAAATCTAAGTGTGTGCGTATATTGTGCATCATTCTTGATAGATACTTTCTCTGCTCCCAAACAACTATACCTAAGATTCAAGCTACATAGGTTGAGTCCTTTAATTATCATGCAATAAAATCTTGGGTATTGCTCCGCTGTCAGATAGGTGTCCATAGCCCTGGTGAAGATACCTCTAGTTCTCTCAAAGAATTGCTCTATTGCAAGCTAGAAATCCATAGACCCAATAGAGATACTTGATTACCCATTTGATATTGAGTTTTCCTTTTCTTTCCTTCTTTTCATTTTTTTTTTTAAAGCTTCTCTTGTGGAAATCTGTTATGCACCTTCCTCAATACTCAGATACAATGGATTTGAAATGTGGGTTGAGAACTACAATGTATTTCATGATAGTTTTGGAATCAGATTTTTCACTTGAATCAAAGGTAGAACCATTCTAAAACAAATAGGCATTCACTTAAGCAGATGTCTTTCTAATTTGGTGAAATTTTTTTTATCATAATTCATGAGATATTCACAATGAATCTTCTATCCTTAATAACTTTTCAAACCCATATTAGAATGGTCATAAAAACATGAGTTTCAAAATGAAATCCTTTTCAAATGATGATGATGAAAATACCTAAACCAATTTCTCTCCTAGTACAAGTAGAATACTTTGAATAACAACCCTTTGTCTTGAGATGGACAAAAATTAAGATCCCCAATGAAACAAGAAAAAACAAAACAACCAAAAAGAACAAACAAAAACACACAAAAAAAAGAAAAAAAATAAAAAATAAAAACAACTTAATTACATATATATAGCATAATAAATTCTCTTTAAAACATCAAACCTTTCATGAACCAAAATAGGGCTTGAGAAGCTGTCCATTAATTGGTAATGGAACAAGCTCTCCTTTTAAGGTACTTAAATGAAAAGCATTCTCACCTAGTATCTCAACCACTTGATATGGACCTAACTAGAGTCTCTATCAAACTTCTGGTGATCTCCTTTCTTTTCTCTGGCTTTATCCCATAGTAATACAAGATCTGATATCCTATAGGCTTTTATCCTAGCTCTTTTGTCAAACTAGCATTTGACAACAGCCTGATGCTTAGTTAATTGCCGCAAAGCAGCATCTCTTTGCTCTTCCATGTTAAGAAAATTAAGCTATCTAACCTTAATCCTATCATCCTTAGTATAGAAATCCTGCATGAACTTAAGAATAGGTATTTGTAAATGGATCACGAAGACTGGGTCTTGGCCATAGACTAACTTAAGAGGCAAATTTCCTAGAGCTGCTTTGATTTGGGTTTGATCTGCCCATAGGGAAAATCTCAACTGGGTGTGCCAGTCTCTAGGATTGTTTTCTAGCAATTTTATTATCACTTCCAACAAGTTTTTATTAGTGGACTCAACCACTCCATTTCCCTGAGGGTGGTAGTTGGACGAATACTTCAATTTTTTTTTATGTTCATATGCCCATTGAATGAATTCAACAGAAGAAAAAGAAGGGCCATTATCACATCCCAGAGAAAATGGAACTCCAAACATATTTGTGATGTTCTAAGTAAAAAAATTGATGAACACCTCTGCAGTGCTATTTTTGCAAGGTTGGTCCTCAGTCCAACATGTACAGTAGTTAGTTGCATTCAAGATGAATTTATGTCCTGCAGAAGTGTTGGGATTAATAACACCTACAAAATCTAGGTCCCATTGAGAAAATGGCCTTACCTCATACACTGATTGCAAAGGAATGGTAGGATTTATTTCCCTGGGTGTAGAATTTTGGCATACATGACATGTTCTGACATGGTGGTGTGCATCCTGAAATACATAAGGCCAATAATAGCCTGATATAAGAATCTGATGAGCCAAAGCATCTGCAGATCCATGTCCTATTCCATGTCTTCCATGAAACTCAAAAATAGCATGCTTGGCTTCTTGCTGATCTAAACAACGCAAGTAAATCCCTTGAAAATTATTTTTGTAGATGGATCCCCCTTTAAGTATGTAGTGAGCACTCTTCATCCTCAATTCTCTCCTTTGAGTAGCATTCATTCCTTTTGGACATCTATTATTGAGGAGGAAGAAAATCAGGTCCGTGTACTAGGGATCCTTTGTAAAAGACTGGATAGTATACTACTGACAAGTGATGTTTTTGTCCACATCTGCCATTGCTTCTGGTAAACCCTGCCCTCAAACAAGTTTCATCAAATGAATCTCTAAGTCAAATTATTTTAGAATTGCCATCCAATTTCTTCTTCTCTCTCCTAATTCAATTTGCATCAAGAGAGAATTTACAGCTAGATCTAGAATTATAGCCATTACTTGACTTCAAAGAATGTAATGCCTGAACTTCTTTACTGCTCGTACCAATGCAAAGGCTTGTTTCTCTACTGGGGGGTATCTCACTTTTGCATTTTTAAATGGAGAGCTCATTAAGGAAATAGGTATTTCTTCTCCCTCTCCTCTTCATTGTGTTAACACAACTGCACATGAATGGTGAGATACGAAAGAATAGATATAAAAAGGTTTTAAATAATCTGGGCTTGTCAAAACAGGTGCCTTAGATATTGACTGTTTGATCTGCAAGAAAGAATATTTAGCCTCATTACTCCACTCAATATTTGTCTCTTTCTTCCTCATTTCATTTAGAGGTTTGATGATCTCCACAAACCCTGTTATAAACTTTGTAACAAAATTGATCCTCCTAAAGAAGGATCTCATTTCTTTCTTGTTGCCTGGCCTTGTCAATTTCAAGATAGCCTCCATTCGATCAGGGTCTATGGATATCCCTTCTTCTCATATGATGTGACCTAGGAGTTTCCCTTCAGATACTCCAAACACACACTTCTTTGGATTGAGAGAGACACCATAGCTTATACATTTCTTGAGAAAGTTTTCTAGATCAGCAACATGGTCTTCTCTATTCCTAGAGAAGATGGTTAAATCATCCATATAAATAATTATACACTTCCCTATCAAATATTTGAATGCTACATCCATTTCCTATTGAAATGTTTCTCTAGCATTGATAAGATCGAATGACATCCTTCGATACGAAAAAGTGCCCCATTTGGTGGTGACATATATCTTCATTCTATCCTCATGACTCACAAGAACCTGATTGTACCCAGAATAGCCATCTAAAAATGACATCATCTGAGATCCATTAAACTTTTGTATTACTTTATCCAGAGAGGGTAATGGATAATTATCTTTCTTAGAGGCTTTATTTAAATTCCTAAAATCAACACATAATCTGATTTCACCATTCTTTTTGTGTACAGGAACTAAATTTTCCACCCAGGTAGAATGTCTAAGAGGAAAGGTTATTCTTGCAGATAGGAGCTTTTGCACCTCTTTCTAGATCAGGGACTCAATTAAAGCATTGACTAGGCATTGTTTTTGATGGAAGGGCTTGGCTTCTAGCTTGAGAGGTATGGTATGTGTGATCACCAAAGTGTCAAAGGTTTTTAGATCATCATAACTCCAAGCAATGGCTGCAATGTTTTTCTCCAAAACTTTAACTATCTTTTGCTTAATTTATTGAGGACATGTCTTTTCTATGAGGACATTCCTTTCAAGGACTAAATGAGTCAGATTGGAAGATTCATATTTCCCTCCTTCACTCTCAGTGGGCACCCTTTGACGAGCCAATGGGTCAGAATCAAATATTCTCTCTAACGCTACCATCTTTTTTGGAATACTATTACTCTTCAAATCCAATATCCCTTCTTCACTCTCCTTCTCAGGATCCCAATCTCCCTGATCTCTTTCAGATTCATCTATTATCTGCCCTTCAAAAACATCAAAACTTTCCAAAAGGGCCAATATATGTTGTTCATCATCAAATACCTGAAAAATTTCAGACATTATTAGGGACTGCTAGGACTGAAATTAGTTCAACTGAAAATCTCTTTAGATTAGAATCTTGCATGGGTTCCTATGTGCTAGCAGCAACAACAAGTGCATCTACAATTTGATTAGCTTCTCTAGGGATAAAAGTAATCCCAAAAGAATCAAAGTATTTGATTAAGTTCCAAACTTTGTTTCTGTATGCAGCCAATCTTTTGTTATGACATGTATATTGGCTACGTACCTATTTCATGATCACTTCAGAATCCCCCATAACTGTGAGAGCATTAACCTTCTTTTTATGAGCAAACATAAGCCCTCGAGCAAGTGCTTCATACTCAACCACGTTGTTTGTGCAACCAAACTGCAACCTGTAAGACACAAAGTAAGTTTTCCCTTTTGGGTTGGTAAGTTCAATCCTTGCTCCACTTCCTGCTTTGGATTTAGAACCATAAAATTTAAGACTCCACAATTGGTCTTTGGCTCAAAGTACTTTCTTTTTAGGGACAACAAGGGATGACCTACTTGGGATGTGTGGTAGCTCAGACTTTTGCTGGTCATCAAAAATTGACTTGCGACAAAGCTCACTTGAAATTTTTTCTATGTTTTCAGCTTGTTGAGAAATCACTTCTTGAACAACTTCTTGGGTTAAATTACAATCCAATTGATCTTTTATCGATGCCTTGGGCATTGGTAGAGTATTTGGGGTAGGTGTATTGAACATGAACTAAGACACCTTAGTCTCTTCTTGAATTTTAGAGTACAAAACCTGAGTCTGCTCTATTGGTGAGGAACCTTCCTCTTGAGAAAGGCTAGTCCTGGTGAGAATGGTCATATCCTTAACTTTAAAAGAAAACTCATTGACGGAGGTTTAGGGTTGCTCTTGATATATTTTTTGAGGCTGATCTACATGACTTAAAATATCTAGACGTGATTGGCATGTTAACTCTGAATGATTTCGATAATGAATCCTACACCAATTAGGAAGTAACAAACTACTCAAATCTGTTTCTTCTCCTAAAACCAGCTTATCTTGTTGCAATTTCCTTATTAGAACTTGTTGGTTTATGCAGATCATTTAGTTACCATGTTCTAGGGGCAATGTATCCCTAGGATGAGTACAAAGAAAGTAAGGACTTCCTCTTTTTTGTAAACTCCTATCTCAGTCTCAAAATATGCTACTTCATTTGAAGCATCATACTCTATAATCATATGCTTGAGTCTTGGTTCAATCTCAATCCTTATCTCTATTGCTACCCCCTTCTAGGGTAGCCACATGTGAGAGAAATCCAAGGAAAAATATCCCCCAATACTTTTTATTAGCTCCTGACTTAAGAGAATACCATATGTCTCTGAGATGTCAACCACTTGGATATCTATATAGGTTTGGATTCTTGGATCTGATCTAGCCTATACATGCATGTTCTTTAGTTCTCCTACAACATTGACCTCAGTTTTATCTAAGTGGATCACTTTCTAATTGGTTAGGATAGGACTTAATCCTAACTTATTACATATTGAAAGGAGCATAACATTACCTAATGCTTCAGAGTCTAATAAACAGTTATGCAAATTCTTTCCAAAAATCCTTAAACTTAAAAGAAAGGTGAGGTACTAGTCTTACTTTTATACATGGCTGCATTTTTCTCCTTTTTTGGAGTCACTTTATCCTTTCTCTTTAAGCGGTTTGCCTCCTCCAGGGCCTTCAATACCACTTCACATTGAGTTGGGCACCACTTCATGATGTCAAAGAATGACAATGACATTTTCTGCCTCTGTAGTTTTACAATAAAATCAAATTCTGAATCATTCCTCACTTGATATTTGGGAAAAGAAGGCGGATTACCTCTATTCTGAGAGTCAGAAGGTCCTTTCGGTGGCGGTGGATTATTATCTGCATTTTGGTTAGGTGGGACCATGTTGTTTGGGGGTGCAGACATAGTAAATGGGCCCTTATTCTGATTTCTCAAAAAGTGACCACCTTTGGACTGAAAGGCTTGGGCATCATACACATCCTCCTCTAGCTCATTATTTCCCTGCATGGGAAATTGGTATTTCTCTTCAATAGTCTCATAAGTCATAGCAGTACTTACTGGCCCATTATCCTGATTGGAATTTCATGTTGGAGGATGGGAATCAACTTGTGAAATCTTTACCATTTTCTCCATTTCTAGGAAATTAACCTCAGAATGTGCTATAGTATCATGTAGCTTGCACCAATTAGTCTTGAAATTAAGGTTAGCCACATTATCAATATGTGATCTTTCCTCACCTGATTGATAATTATGGGAAACTCGCCCATTTTTAGGTCAAGTATTTCATTGCCTATTGTTGTTGTTAGACCTCTGGTTGTATCCTCTATTCTAATTTTGGTAATTTTGGTTAGAGGAATTCTAATTTTGAAAGTTTCAGTTGGTGTTCTGATTCCCATTCTAATTGGAGTAATTTCCCTTATTTTTGTAAGCTCACTGGTTCTAATAATTCTGGTTTTGGATGTGTGGAGGGTTTTGCCTAAGTTGTGCCATATCATTAGACATTTGAGATAGAGTATTTTTAAGAGTTTCTAGCTCACTGGTAAGTTGAATAATTTGTTCATTTTGCATATTCTACACTATGGATGGGGAATGAACATGTGTTGATCCTCCCACTTTTTTTTGTTGATTTTGAGGTTGTTGGGAAGAATCTTGCATGCCATTGCCGAAAAAGGGCATGGTAGGTGTGGCCTACAATTCAGACATAGGTCTATATTGGGAGTAAGACATCCTTGGGATAGTTTTTTACAATGGTGGGTTAGGCATCTAATAATTCATGGGAGGAAGAGCTGCTCCTAAACCTCCTGATTGTAGACTTATCTGATGTTGTAATTTGATAGCTAAATGATAAACCTTAGACAAAGAGTCAATCTCATTGGCCTGATAAGTTCTCGACAAGAATAGGCCAATCAAGAGGATCAACAACTCTTAAATATGCTTGAATGGCAATATTCTCAGCTACTAAGTAAGGATCTTGTAGCCTACGAAACATCCTTTAGAATCTAGTGTTGAATAGAGGCAATGGCTCATGATGTTCCTTTCTTATGGTGGAAAACTGGTGATACAAGATGGTAGGGTCTACATAGACCCTGAATTGATTAATGAATGCATTTTCTAAATCTGTCCAATCCAGAATAGATCCTCGGGGCAGATTTAAGTACTAGTTATACGCCATGTCCCCTAAAAAATAAGGAAAAAATCTACATACCACATCCTGGTGAGAAACTTGAGCATGGTTACAAGCATCTTTTAACACTTGTATATGATCCTCAACACTTCTTGATTCACCATGCATGTACTTGGGACAAAACATTTTTGGGTTCTTGGGTAAATCATGGATTCCCCCTAGAATAGTCCCTAGCGGAGAGGGATTATTCACAAAGTAAGCCATGGGTAGGATTGGCTGAGCAGGTGGTGGTGATAAAGGCCAAATTGGTGGTGACACAGGCCTAACTGGTGGGGGTTATACTAGATGAGCTAGTGGTGGTGATGTAGGTTGAATTGATGGTGGTGTACATGGGTTTGGTTGAAACCTTGGTGGAGTAAGCAGTGGTGGCAATGTAGGTATCAATATTCTATGAGCATGGGGTCTAGATCTAACTAGGGTTTGGATTTTTTCTAATGGCTCAGGATTAGTAGAGGATATGAGAATCCTCTTGTATTTCTACGGTGAAAATGACCCAATGCGAGCCAGCCTTTTCCTTCGGCCCTCCTTCTAGCGCCAAATCTGTTAATGGTGAAAATGACACAAACAACGTTAAATTTTTTTATCTCTAATCTATTTCTCCTGAAAAAGAAAGACAACATATAGTATCCTAACTCCTAAGGTCCTAGTAGTTGGTTCTCAACTATCTGGTGTCACTCAAGTGGTCCATACAACTATAATATTCAAGGGGCATTTGCTAGTAATAAAGAATTTAAGTAATGATTGATTCATCAAACTTTTCTTAACGAAAAGGGGGTTTCAAATAAAATAAAAAGATATATCAGGGCGTACATTAGTGAAACATGAATAAAACTTATCTAATATCTGGACATATATCTTTAACAATGAAATTTCTTCCAACAAATAAAGAAAACCATAGTATGGTGCAATTTACAGAACAATCCATACTATTGCATGCATTTAAGGTGTTTAATTTAACATCACAATCACACATCATAAATATTTTAAAGATTCCAAAAGAAAAAAAACTCATTCGTTTCCAAAATCATAGATCAACAAACTTTCAATAAATTCAACTCACAGATAATCTAATGAAATAATCCTTAAATCTGGTTTCTTCTAAGGATTTTCATCACAAAAGAAACACTTATGCTTCAACACAATCACTAGCATACAGATAGACTATAATTCATAAAAATTATCCAATAAACTCAACTCCAACACCATATTGCGTGAAAACCTATATTTACATTCAACTCTAAATAAAATAACAATGTATCTCTGTAAAACCTACAAATTTTTTTATCTCCTACTATTAGGTGGCTAATCTTATTCTCATCAGCCCACCTTTACAATATGATACCCTACCGATATATATAGATGTACAAAAACATGAAGTACTCCCTATCTAAAGTTGATCCACCATTTTAGGAACTTAAGTCTTCTTGGAAACTCAGATCAATTTGATCTCTAGTTCCTACATTGATCGTCTAGTAAACTGGAGAGAAGAAGAGAGAAAAGAAAATAAAGCCATGCACCTCTAAGACTGCCAATCATGCATGTGGAGGAGAAAAGAAAGCCATGCATGCATGAGACTATGAGTTATGCATGCAAATTTTTCTTTGTAGTCTACTCATCATAGCTAGAGAAGACTTGTTGAAGCATATCCAAATCTGGCCCATCAACCCAACTGTCTTCGAACTTGATCCTTTTCAATTCCGTAGCAGAAAATTATCTCATGTCTTTTAGCTTTGTCAACTCCCTTTTAACAACCCTTACTTCTTCTTTAATATCCATCAATCGATCCAATAGTAGATCATCTCCATCATCTCCCTTTTGTATGACCTCTTTAAGTCTATCATTCCATTTCTCTTTTAACTGACTCAAGTGTAGGCCTTCCTTTACCGGTATATCAACATTTACTATAATAACTCATCAAGCTATTCATTTAAATCCTTATTAGAATCTTGAACTGCATTCTTATGCTTGTACAAAAACTTAGATCTAAACCAGACTATGCTGGAGGTCTTTTCCAAGAAATCTTTGTTGTCCTCTTCAAGTATTGACTATTCCAGAAGAGTAGATTTCAGCAACTTATTAATCTCTTTCAGCTTTTGGATATATCCTCTTTACTCCTCCTCTTGCTCTCCCAATGCTTTGGCATGTTGATTCATCTCTTCTATTAACTCCATTGTCATCTTGTGCATCTCAAAACTACTGCCCAACACTTAACCTATCTCCTGATTAAGTCTGTCAGTCCACCTATCCATAATTTTAGCCTTACTCCTTATCTGTACCAAATCATCCACCTGTCTCTTGCTAAGAAAAATTGGTCTCTCAATGGTGGTACTTTGCTGTGACCTTGGAGCAGAAACATTCTTCAAGAAAGTGTGTAGTTGATCCAATTGAGCTTTAAGCTCATCCTTCCTCTATTTATCCTTCATTATTCTTGATTTGGTGGATGATGCTACCACATCAATCAAGTTCATTTGTTGATTCCTTGTGGGTCTCCCCAAGTTGACCATGCCCAACTAGTAATCAGTTAGCTACATATCCACCACATCCTTGTCCACCACTGGTATTGCACATTCAATAACAATTTCTCCTCCTTCATTGAGTCTAGTGGAATGCAGGATTTTAGCCTTCTTTTTGGGTCTTCCTTTTTCAATCTCTTTCATCATATCATCCCAATTGAGAGGTTGTGAGGGTGTCACTGATCTCTTTTGAAGATCAAGTTTCAACCAAGTGGGAGCACTTGGAGTAGTGGTCATTATAGTTGAACAAGAAGCAACAATAGTAGAGGGCTATTGCACACTAACCTTGGGTTGAGAATCAACCTTTTGTACATTCTACTGTTATTGCTCTACATTTGTCTATGCAATATTTTCGGCTTCATCCCTGTCATTTTATTCCTGTATCCTCTTGCCTTCTTCTCCCTTCTTCAATTTTTCCTCTTCTAACCTCTTCTCCTCAAGCACCTGATTTATCTCTTCTTCCAATGCCTTATGTCTATCTGCACCTTCCTTTTCCTTTTGTAGCTGCCTAGCCAGCTCCTCAGCATCCTTCTCTTTTATTATATTTTTTGCCTTGTCCTTCTTATAGGCTTCTTCAACAAATTCAATTTGGCCACAAGGTCTTCTCTTTCCCTTCATGGCTTTGCCTTTTCCTCCTCCATATCATGAATTTTATGCACTAACTCTAGCTTATCATTCTCTTCCTTGGTCCTGAGCTCCTGCTCCTTTTTCCTTTGTTGTGTTTGCACTTCATCATCTCTTTGCTTGGCCTCCATTTGTTGTTTTTGAAGTAAGACATCTACTTGTGACTTAGCATATATTTCCTTTTTTTTTTACATTTCTTGTGCATGTGCTTGAGCATCCAAAGCTTTCTTTGCTTCCTCAAATAGTGCTGATTGATCTTGCTTAGTTAAAAAATGTTCAGTTTCCTCTTCTAGAGGCATCTTTTCTTGTGCATCCCTCTCTAATAAGGTCTCATCAAAGTCCGTCTATACATCATGGATCTCCAACTCTTCTCCTTTTCCCTTTAATGATTCATCTATACCATGAAGAGTTCCTTCAGGCATCTCTCCACCTGGTTGCTCTGTAAGAGGGACTTGAGTAGATGACTCACCTATTGCTGGTGTTGAAACCACAAGTCTTGTTAGACATCCTCCTCTTGTACTCTAGGTAAATCTTGAGTAGGTGCTTCAAGCTTGATTTGTTCAATATCAAGGGGAAAAAACTCTAAAGGCTCCTTGGGAGGAAATTTCTCTCGATTCTCCAATATCCCTTCCCCTTCTTAGGAGCTGGACCCTTAGGAGTTTTGGATCTTAGAATAGCTGAGTGGATACTCCTATCGAAGACTAGTCTCCCTATTTGCTTGATGTCAATGATCTCCTCACCATCCCAATCTACCAGATCAAAAATTTTGGTGCCAATGTTCAATGCTTCATATGATGGATCCAACACAGCTCCATCATCTACTAATGTATCAAGAGTATCATCTTTGATCCCAGATTCTACCATGAGTGAAATAGAAAACCTCTCATAATTCCTCTTGCAAAGGTCATATTCATCCTGAAGATCAGTCCAGAAGTCCTCTAATAGATTGAAATGTTTGTCAAAGACGAATGCCAACAAAGTATTCATCTTCCTTTTTGCATCAAAGTGCTTTCGAGTAGTATACAAACCCAACTTTAAATGTATCAATTCACTGCAAACCACCTTAGCTCTCAAAAGGTGTGGGTAGCTATATTCACCCAATTGCATGGGGAACTTGTGACAACCTGGCTTGCCTTTTAACCCAAATCGGGCATTGACCCCTAGAGCTTGATAGACAAACTCTATCAAAATCATCCTATTGCTACAACACCTTGGAAGTAAGTGGGGATGACCCTCAAATCCTACCAACTTGAAATAAGTGAACTTGGGGTATTGGATATACCAACATCCCTATTCTACGATAATGGCCATGGCTTCTTCGCTGAATCTGTATCCTGCATCTCCATTAAGTTGGTTAATGACTACATATAAGAATGCATCATTAACTCTTCTAAATTGTGTTTTAGAAACTTGTAGGGATAGCTAATCATAATGATCCAATAATCTCTTTTGTCCATCAACTTCTCCCAATATTCCTACTCTGTTCAAACCTAGAAAGATGCCTCCTCTAGCTCTTGCATAGACAACATAAGAATTCAAGAAAAAGCTCTTGGTTTCCCTTATTCTGGTTAACTGGTCATGAATGGTATCTGATATAATCATCAGCCAATCAAATTGTTGCTTGCCATTAAAGATTGTCTAAATGAAAGGAAAAATCCATTCCTTGAAATGAAATGCATCCCTCTTCCCAAAGGCTCTAAACAATATCATTAGCAGGTCTAATATTTCTTTGTAAAATTTTGTCCTCTTTGGTTGATCATGAAGATTTCAGAAACTTCTTCTCTATTCTCAGCCACTTCTTGCTTAAGTGAGCCTTATTAGCCTCCTTGTGTTTGTTATATATCCCTAAAGCATCTACCTCATTTAACTATACCAGGTTCTTTTGATCAGGGACACTAGACATGTGCTAAAACATTTGAGGAGTTATGTCTATGATCACATTCTCCTGTGAATTGATACATTGTCTGGTGGCTGAATTGTAAGCTCCTGCTACTATCATAATAAATTCTGGACATTGGATTGATAGAGGAAATACAGTGATGTGAACCAAGCTAGACTCAACTATTCTTCCAATTCTTCCTGCTACATCCTCGACGAATATTTTTGAGTATAAATCCTTAAAATTGAATGGGCCTAGATTGGTGTCAGTTACATCGGACCAATCAGATTCCACTTTGCTGATAGTGATGACAGGAACCCTATGGTTATACCTCAAGGTATAAGGCAACTACTCCAGCTTAATCTTCTTAAGCTTAGTTGATGCCTTTGAAGTTTCTATAAGCTGATTCCTTTGGGAAGCTTCTCCTGATACTCCTGACATTCTTTAACTTCTTGCAATATAACCTCAAGTTAGATCCTCAAGAAAACATAACAACATATGCTTTAAAAATATTACCCTTCATATATATACCAGAGGTGGAACCAGGCATAAAACACTCTAAATAGTCTCTTTTTAACACAGTGTCAGGATTGGATCCAAAACTTTATTGAGATTATAGTAATAACAAGTAGGATCATAATCAGAATTGGAATGGTAATCAAAATCAAAATCAGAATGAAAATTGATCCAGTTTCATGAAGATTTTCTAATTTCACATTCAGTTCCACTTCTACTTCCGCCTAGGTTACTGTTATTTTGAAAACCTACTTCTTATTGTAAGAAAATTCAGATACAGGATGGAAATGGAATCAATACTTAAAACATGATTCAAATTCTAAATTGATTATGATCCCGCCTCTGCCTAAAATAGCCATGACGTCATAAAATATTTTAACCATATGATAAATGACATTATGATGTAAGGACCATGTCATATCAAAAATGAAAGGGGCCTAAAAATAGCCTATACAAGACCATCCCCATATGACTGAGAGACAAGTGAGCTAACTAGGGCATCATATTTAAAACAAGAACGCGTCAAAACCTTAAATCACAAACCCTCGATAAATAATTAGGGAAAAAATTTAACCCCCCATTCAAACCAATTAGATTCGATGCGCGACATGATTCCTAAGTAAAACCATAATTTATGAAATTCTACTTACGATAAAACAGTAACTAATCTATGCATTTAAAAACTAGGGCACCACAATGCAGTCATGATTAAAACGTGAAAATGACCGTGTCAAAAATTAAAAAAAACAAGAATCAAAAGCAAAAAATCAAAACGAAAACAAGAAAACAAAAAAAAAAAGAGAAAGAAAAAAAAATCACATGAACTCACTATAGAAGCAAGAATCACGAATTCAAAAAAAACCAACAACTAAACAAAAATGGAAAACGCGAAACAAAACAAAAGAGAAGAACAAAAAACTCCCTACCTCAAACAAAAATAAATAGATTAGTTCCCTGAAGCAATCTAAACGTAATTGTATCCCTTTCGATCGAATCACAAACACAAATGCTCCACTGCAACTCTGGTTCACTATTTGATATTTTAACAATAATGATAACTACCAGTTAATCCCTATTTAAGGTAAAAAATCACAGTTTCATACGTGCAAAGCTCCTGTAATTGTAACAATGAGAAATTTCTATTTAGTTTAGCAATGTAATAATTCATAAAAACTAAAAACCCACAGTTGGTAATGAAGTGCAAAGGAATAGATGAACAATCTCATAGATTATCTTCATCCTCCATGACTAACCTCCATTACACCCTCTTAATTTGCTGAATATGATTTGTTTGCGCTCAGATTTGTGGAGAGCAAGCCAATAGAAATGACAAGCCCTAAGCAAATATTGAAGGATTTGAAATGACCTAGATGCAAACTATGCCCTACTGCAAATAGTAAACATCTACAAACTCTAAGCTAATATCAAATGAAAACCTAGATATGCTATGGTGAACATACTAAAATGATAAACTATAAAATGCAAGATAATCAAAACATGAAAGTGTAAGATATGTGATAAGAAATCTCTAAAATATGACAATGCAAGATGTTCAAAATGAGACCAAAATTGCTCTTTTATAGAAAAGACAATTCTGTGTGAATGACCAAGATTGAAAGTTAGTAAATGCCCTAGAATCAATGGACGAGATTCAATAAAGTAACCCACAATTAGGGTTAGGGAAACATTAGGCTAGATTCAAAATGAAGGGTCAAGATTGATTCTTTAGAGAATCAAATCAATGGTTGACAATGCATGTGACAAAAGATTTCGGGCGTAGAAAACGGAGTTGTTGGGGGATTAAATAATTTATTTAAAATTATTTAAATCAAGAGGGAATGTTGACTTTTCAAATTAAAAACTATTTTAATTCAAAAGTGTGGGGTCATGTGACAGTAAATAATTTAAATTAAATTATTTACAAAAGAAGGGAATTTTAAATAAGACTTATTTTAAATAAATAAATTTATTTAAAATGAGCACAATAAAAGAGGGGGAGTTAAATAATAAAATTATTTAATTTATGTGCTAGGACTTATTTTAAATAAATAAGATTTAGAAGAAATTAAATAATAAAAGGTTAATCAATTTAGATGGAATATTAAATAATAGACATATTATTTAATATTTAGAGGAATGTGACAAATGAAACCTTTTAAATTAAATATAAAGATTCAATTTAAAGTTTAGGAGAGGACCAAATTAAATAAATAAAATTTATTTAAATTAAAGAGAAGAGGCTAATGAATAATTAGATAATTAAATATAATTATTTAATTATAGTGGAAGGTGGATTAAATAAATAAGAATTTATTTAATTTTAGGAAGAAGAGGACTTAATTAGTGACATAATTAAATAAATAAATAAAGTTATTTATTTAATAGTTAGGAAGACATAAAGGGGTAAATAAATTAAGAAATTTATTTAATTATAAGAGGATATTTAGACAATTAGTGATGCATTAAATAAATAATTAAAATTTATTTATTTAATTATCATGAAGAATAAAGGGGACATGAATTAATTAAGTAATTATGAATTATCTAATTAATAGTTGAAAGTGAGTTAGGGACATAATTAAAATGTCTTAATTAGGATTAGAAGAAGAGCTTGAGGGCCTAGGTCATTTTTATGTGTCTACATTTGCCCCTCTTTGTCATAATGCAGCCTATCGCATTGTGGCAAAGAAAATAAGTCAAACATATGCCCCAGTGCAAAATAGGATGAGGAAGAATGATGAGGAAAGTTGTGGTATGCCCCCTCGGGAGGACAAATGGGTTCCAAGAACATGGGTGTGCTCTTGAAATGGATGAAAAGATTAGAAGATGATGAAACAAGAAAGTGTTAGTAAAAGATATAGATGATGATATGAATGTAATGCCTATATGAGATGCATGTTAGTTCCTAGATCAAATCCCTCAACATTTACCATAGGACTTTAATATTTGTTGCTCTTTAATCATCATTGGGCAGATTATTGTAATGGCCAACAAACACCATGATATGACATAGTTCAAGGTGTGCAAGATCGCACCATCACATAAGACAAGCAGTCACAGAAAAGGATGATCATGACCCATACTAGAAGTGCAATTGCCCCAGTCCTTTTGTCATAACCAACCGCAAGTAGAAAAAGACAAGGACAAACCATGAAATGTCTTTGCTTCCCTAAATCTTGTTTCTAGGACATCCTCAAGAAACTAGCAACATGATTGCCAAAAGAACAAAAATAATGCCACCATCATGATACATCGTTGTTTTTCTAAATCTCGTAGTCAGGACATCGTTGAGAAACTAGTAACATGAGTGTCAAAAGACAAGACAAACATCATGATACATCGTTGTTTCTCTAAATCCTATTGTCGGGATCTCGTTGTAAAACTAGTAACATAATGAAAAGGCCAAAGACACGTGCCAAGTATTTTCCAAGTGTTTTTAAGATCAAGGTTGCCAACTGTCAAGCGATATCAAATTCAGGAAGGACACATCCTGAATGATGTTGATATCTAGGAGATCAATTCTCGGAGTTTAGGAGAATCCATCAAAATGTCGGATGATGAGGACAATGCTTAGGAAGGACACATCCAAAAGCATACAGGAATGACGAGAGTTGCTCTTCAGAAGGACACATCTGAAGAGGAACGCAAATTTTTGCCAAGTTCAATTGTCTTGATAGAATTTGATTACATGTCATTGTTGATATGTTGAATTGACTGAGATTGCTGATGAAACAGATTGTTGATAGATTGCTTGCTCAGGATTGATGGAAGAGTTTCTTGACTTGAAGAAAACTTGACGTGTGTGAAGATATTGTGCCATGAACCCTAATGGACTGACCTAGTGTGGCCTCAGGGGCTCATCGATTGATGGCCTTGCCTATGTCGTGCACTCAGAGACCTCGTAGTTCAACACAACCAATGACCTTGTCCAAAGGACAAAAGTTTGAATCATGATTTTATTTTGACAAACCTAAAGACTGACCTAATGTCTTGGGGATTCAAAGATGAATCTTGCCTATGTAGCAAATGCGTAGAGACAACGTAGTTCAGACGAGGTGGAAGATTGGCAAGACTCAATGATGAATTTTTTTTTGAAGATTTTTAGATATTTTGACATGTTTTTGGATTTTGACATTGATTTAGATATTTTTATAATTTTTTTAGGACATTTTTCAATTTTTAGGTCTTTTTTTAGGACTTTATACAATTTTTAGGATTTTTTCAGGACTTTTTATGAATGTCGGATCATGTGTGATACCCACTATAGTTACATGATAAAGGTCTGCCCCCAGATAGAGTAGGGACTACTCGAGTCCAGTGATATGGAAATATGCGGATATAAGGCCAAAGGCACGGATATGCAAGGGATGATGTCAACTAAATGGTAACCACGGTTGGAATTGACAAGATTTAGGACAAATTTCATGAATGTCATGTTGTTGTGATTGTGGAAAGTGGACAAGGGTCGATTAGAGTAACAATAGATGACAGAGCAATGATCGATTACACATGGTGCCTATTTGCCAGATTTTCACCATGGTACCTATCCAAAGTGCCTATTTACCAGGTTTTCACAATTGGATGAATTTATTTCTCTTTACTATTTTTGCCATTGTTTTGATTTTTTTGGTGTCACCAATATGCCTGATTGCCAGGTTTTCATCAAGAGATGATTTTTTCTGTATTTTTCAATTTTTTTTGTATTTTTAGGTTTTTCACCAAGCTCTTTGATGCTATGTGATGAAATTTCTCAAATGTAAGTTGTTGATAGGTTCTGTCAACTATTCTCCATCAAGTGTGGCTAGCTGGTAAGCTCTAGAACCAAATGTAGCAATAATGATATAAGGACCAAGCCAGTTAGCCTCAAACTTGCCAGGCTTTTCACGGTCCGCCTAATTCCTAGGGTTCTACATGAGAACCAAGTCACCGATTTCAAACTTTCTCACCATGACTCTTTTGTTATAACTTCGGGAAAGACGATTTTGATATGCCTGCAAATGGTTTAAGTCATTTTGTCGCCTTTCTTGTAACATTTCTAGCTCATGCAGGCGAGACTGTTTGTATTCTTCATCATCAATCATACCTTTCAGCGAGACTCAGAGAGAAGGAATTTCGACCTAGATGGGAAATATGGCTTCAGATCCGTAGACAAAGGAAAATGGAGTGGCTCCAGTCGATGTGTGAATGCTGGTTTGATAGGCCCATAAAGCAGGATTGAGTTGTAAGTGCCAATCCTGGCTAGTGTCATTGACGGTCTTTTTCAGAATGCGAAGAATTGTTTTATTTGATGCCTCAGCTTGACCGTTACCTTGTGGGTAGTATGAGGTGGAGAAATGGTGTTGGATGTGGAATTGCGAACAGAGTTCATGAACGTCCTAATTTTTAAATGGACTGTCGTTATCTATGATGATGGATTGTGGGACACCATATCAACAAATGATGTAATTTAGAATAAACTTGGATATTTGCTTACCAGTGATGTAGGTGAGAGAGATGACTTCAATCCACTTAGTAAAATACTCAGTGGCGGTGATTATGAATTTATGGCCGTTGGAGGAGGATGGATGAATCTTGCCCATGAGGTCGAGTCCCCATTTTGCGAAAGGCCATGGAGAAGTAATTGGTCTTAGTTCCTATGTAGGTGCATGAATTAGGTCACTATGCACCTGGCATTTCTGACATGTTCTGACAAACTGAAGAGCATCTTTTTCTAATGTCGGCCAGTAGTACCCCAGTCTAGTGATCTTCCTCGCTAGCGTTGGACCACTCAAATGATATCTGCATATACCTTCATGTACCTCGCGTAAAGTTGTTTGGGTTTCATTAGTGTTGAGATAGCAAAGAAGGGTGTTGTCAAAGCCACGATGGTATAGGATGCCACTGACGATGGTACATCTAGCAGCCTTTTGAATGAAGGATTTTCTCTGGTTGTTGGATAGGTTGGGTGGGAGGGTTTGGGATTTAAGATAGTCGTATATGTCCTGATACCAAGGTGAACTGGGACCAACAATCTCGCACACCATTTTTGAATCTAGAACCTCATATGCGGGTATCAACAGCTGTTCCACTAAGAATTCAAATTGTGACACATTCTTAGGGATGTCTAGGAGAGATCCAATGGTAGCCATTGCATCAGCCACTTTATTCTATGTTCTTGGGATTTGTTCAAATGCAATCAATTTGAAATATACTAGGAAGCTATCCACCATTCATTTATAGGGAAGTAACTTCTCATCCTTTGTGTCATAGTCATCATTGACTTGGTTGATGACCAACTGAGAATCTTCGAATACGAGCAATGTCTGGATTTTCCATTTAATTGCTATCTTGAGACCTGTGACCAATGTCTCATATTCTGTAATATTATTTGTACAAGGGAAAGCAATCCGAAATGATTTAGGAATTGAATCCCCTTGTGGTATGATGAATAATATGCCTGCTCCTGAGCCATGACCAATGTGGGACCCATCAAAGTATAGCTTCCATGGTAATGTAGGTTCGACGTGAAAAATAGATTCATCCAGACAATCAACTACCAATGGGTGGGTAGCCTAGATTGGTGCATCCGCAAGCTGATCTGCTATTACTTGACCCTTTATAGCCTTGCGCTCCACATACTGTATGTCATACTCGCTTAAAATCATGACCCACTTCACCAAGTGACTTGTCAATGCCGCACGACTCAGGAGATATTTTAATGGGTCAATCTTTGCTATCAAATGTGTTTGATGACTTAGCATATAGTGTCTTAGTTTGTGCACTGCAAAGACGACTGCAAGGCATGCCTGTTCAATGGTTGTGTAGTTGAGCTCATATCCAATTAGTGTGTGACTGATGTAGTATATGGCTCTTTCTTTTTCTTCATGGTCATTTTGCGCCAATAATGCCCCTAGTGCATTTGTTGTTGTAGAGACATACAGGATCAATGGCTTTCCCTCAATAGGTGGCATCAACACTGGTGGTCTTAATAGATATTCTTTAATATTGTCAAAGGTCATCTGGCATTTGTCTGTCCATACAAAAGGAATAATTTTGCAGAGTAGATATTGGAATGGTTGACACTTGTCTGCCAACTGTGCAATGAAGCAGCGAATTGACTGTAATCTTCCCTATAGAGTTCTTAGCTCACTAATTCCCTTTGGTGGAGGCATGCCTATGATTGCTTTTACTTTTGCTGGGTTGACCTCTATGCCTTTTTTTGAAACTATGTAGCCTAACAGCTTGTCGAAAGTGACTCCAAAGACACATTTCTTTGGGTTCAAATGAACCTTGTATTCTTCTAGGTGTTTAAAATTTTTATCCAGGACCCTGAGATGATCGTTCCTTGTCAATGATTTGGCCAAAAGGCCATCCATATAATCCTCCATGAGGATATGCATCATGTCATGAAATATTGTTGTCATGGCTCTTTGGTAAGTGGCGCATGCATTCTTTAAGCCAAAAGGCATGACGTTCCAATAGTGCATTCCCCATGGGCAAGTAAATGCTGTTTTATGCTGATCTTCTGTTGCAATTCAGATTTGATTATACCCTGAGAAACCATGCATGAGGGATAGCATCTCATACCCGGCTATGAGATCCACAATGATGTCTATGTTTGGCAAGGGGAATTCATCCTTTGGATAGGCTTTGTTCAAATCTCTAAAATCCGTGCAAATACGGATTTTTCCATTCGGCTTGGTAACAGGGACAATGTTTGATATCCAATCCGCATAATCAATTGACCTTATGAATTCAGCATGCAGTAAATTTTTTAGTTCTGCTTTGACAAGTAGTGCAATCTATGGGTGCATCTTGCACAAATTTTGTTTGACTGACTTGATTCCTGGAATAAGCGGAAGATAATGCAGAACCAATTTAGGATCAAGGCATAGCTTGTCAACATATGACCATTCGAAGTTAAATTTTCTTTCTATGAAGAATTGTTTGAATTCAAGTTTTTCTTCATCTGACAATGATGCAACCAAGAGAATTATTTTAGGATTCTCTGGTGTGTCTATGCTAACTTCTACTATATCTTCAATAAGCATAGCCGATTGCTCCTATGTTATGGGAAGAAAGTCCAATCCTCCATCCTTAGGCGCCTTAGAGAGGTTTTCACCTTCAGATATGTCCTTTGTTTTTACTATTGTATTGTCAGAAGGTGCCTTCCGATTTTCACCTAAAGATGTTTCTCTTTTTGTCTTATTCACTATATTTTTGCGAATAGAGGATTGCACAGTCTCCTTGAAGTAAGTTGTACAATCTAGGTCAATAGAAAACCCCATTTTGTGATCTCCCCATGGTATACCTTCTCTGAGCCCCATGAATTCTGCTATGGCTTCATCATTCTGAAACATGTCCATTACTAGCGGCTCCTGTTGGTCCCAGTCGATTAGTTGTGGATAGACAAGTGAAATCCCATTGTCAGTGTTGGTGAAGGGTGGGGAAGATGTAGAGAGTGTGGCAACTGAAGCCTCAAGTGTGAAGGAAAAGTTGTCTGTTTCCACTTCCGTGTTTGATGCAATGGAAGGTCCATATTCTGAGTCAGATGAATCAAATTCGAAGTCATAATATGGGATGAAATTATCAACATTGTGACTAGTGGTTGGAGTTTCGAAGGCGGGGACAGTAGGTTCAGGCATGCTAGGCTCATGGGTGGGTTTAGAAATGAGGGGGGATGATGCAGGTGATGTTGATGACACCTTGTGTTCTTTTGGGTTCCAATACTTGCCCATTCTTTCTTTTTAGAATGTCGATCAATGGGGTGGGTGATAAATTTATGTCAGAATCATTCTTCAAAGGGAATCTGGCTAGGTTCCAGGAATAGTTCATCAATGTCATAGTCACCTAAGGTTTTGTCAGATCCCCATTCCCATTCATTGGAGTCAGTTTTGGTAAGGGATTCTTTGCATGTCTCAACACTTTCTGTAACCATTAGTCCTTACTTGCGAGTTCATAGGTACGTTGATTGTCAATTCTGATTTGGTCAAACCCTAGCCCCATGTTCCTCGGTCTTGCCTTTATTATAATGGGCTCTCTCCTTCCATTGTTTTGTTTTCCAAGACCACTTGTGTCGTTGAAACCTAGGGCCTTGCATATTTCATAGGCTTTTCCATAGAGATGTAGTGGTAAGGGAGGCAACTCTTTTGGGTCCTTGTAGATCTAGTTAGCCATGTCGATGATGACTTCATCACACACATCGCCCCATCGTGTGAACACACTGTTTGGTGGAACCTTGAAAGTTATTTTGGGCTCTACTACAAAACATGGTCCACTATAGACCTTAGGTGGCTTAGGTATTGTGGTGATACAGTAAGCCGTATTTAATTTGAACTCTCCATAGCCAAGGTCCTGGATCTGTATGTCTTTACTTGGGATGGAGGCCGAGGGAGATGGTATGGTAGAGGTTGATGGAATGGATGATTTTGTGAGTGTGGATGGGTCAATATATTTGGATGAAGTGGAAGTGGAGGCCTCCTGGTTGATGGGTACTTGATGCTCAGTAGTGGCCCGTAAATTTGTGCAATATTGAAATGGATTGGGATCTCCTGGGATAGTGATCTTAGTACCCTCAAAAGGGAATTTTAGGCACTAGTGGTATGTGGATGGAATGGCTTTTAGAGCATGAATCCATGGACGACCAAGTAAGATATTATAGTGTATATCACAATCTAGGACCTGGCATGTTGTATCTATGATAACAGGTCCTACCCGGAGAGGAATGGTAATAACGCCTTTAGAAACGCATTCTTCATCATCGTATACCTTAATGACAATGCTCTTGATAGCATCTACACATGCATAAGAGAAACCAAGAGCCTTGACCAATTTTAAGGAGAAAATGTTCAATCCTGCTCTGCCATCTACTAGGACTCGTCTGACTTTGTGTTTGTGGATAAAAACCTCTATGTGAAGGGCATCATTATGCAATGGTTTAGGTGAGGAATAGTTGTTGTCTGAAAAGGTGATGTGATGAGGTGAATTTAGGTATCTGACCATAGTCTCAAAGTGGTTGACATCAATGTTGGTTGGAACAAAAAATGTTTGTAGGACTTTATCCAAGATGGCTTTGTGTATGGGTGAAATACGGCATGGTTTGAGAATGGATATCTAAGCAGGTGTTTTATTCACTTGCTCAATGAGGTTGAACTCCGGTTTGGGTGTTGACTGTCTAGCGGATGGACCCAGTATGGTGATCTTAGGTTGACATGCCAAAGGACCTGGGATAGTGAGCTTTCCTTTACGCGTTGTCACATTGCATTCTAGAGCTTTTTTAATGGAAATGGTATTAACACATTCATCTTCATCAGTAGCATGAAGATTGTTAATGATGGTACCACCGGGATAATTGTAGGAAGGACGACCATGAGTGGAAGTGGGATGGATGTAGTTGGCCTGATTGTTGGTATTCGTTGTGCCAGATGAGGAAGCATTACCATGATCCTGCAATGGGTTTTTGTGTATAGTATGATCCACATTAGATGTGAAGGATTGACCACCTAGCTCGATGGTGTGGTTCTCAATGAGGTCTTGCACCAGATTTCGCAATTGACAGCAAGAGGATGTTTTGTGCCCTTTGGCACGATCGAAATCACAAAATGCGTTATCATCCCACCATGCTGGCTTGAATTGACTAGGGTCGTATGGTTTAGGGTCTTCTAATGTTATGACACCATTTTGAAGGATTTTCTTCAAGACAACTTCAATAGGCTCACCCAAAGGAGTGTATGTACATTTTGGGAATTTCCACGGTTGGCGCAACCACCTTTGATTAGTTTGAGTAGGATTACTTTGGATAGCATTTGCAGTTGGTGTTGGTGTAGTCACAGGGGTGTTTTGATGTTGTACTCCTTGGATGGTGAGTACATGACTTGTTGTATTGACGGTTTTGGCATCAACCATGCCATCATTAGTGATATGCTTGTTCTTAACCCAGTATTTGGTTTTTTCATTTGAGCTACTTGGGTTATTGTTTGAAGTGGCATTGATGGTTTTGCCACCATATTTTAACTCGCCTTTAGCGATTAAGGATTTTTCAAGTTGGACACCTTTTTCCACAAGATCAACAAAAGTGGTGCAACAATGGACCTATAATCCATACCTTAGAGGTCCAAGGAGAGTTTGTACAAACATGGTTACTTTCTCCTTTTTAGGTATTTCTACTGGACACCGACTTGCTAAGGTTCTCCATCTTTGAAAGAATGGAATGAAAGTCTCTCTTGCATCCTCTTGGGTAAGTTTGCATAAGGAGGCAATGTCAATGTCTGTGTCAATGTTGTAGGCATAGTTCTCCACAAACTTGTTTTCCAATTCATGCCATATTTTTATTCCCTTAGGTAGTAGTGACAACCATTCTAGTGCATGACCTGCGAGACTTCTTGAAAAGAGTCTCATGAGATAGGTTTGTTCATAAGCTATGTCCATGCAACTGATGGTGAATTCTCTTATGTGTTTGATGGGATTTGTCTTGCCTTTTTACTTAGGGAAATGAGGTACTACATACCCATGAGGAAAGGGTGGCATGTACAAGGTGGTGTCAAATGGATAAGGACACAAGTCATGTGACATGTATGACTTTTTATTGGTTTGTTGCAATGTCTCCACTTGTGTTTGAAGAGTAGCAAGTTGGAGTGTGAGTGCTTCCACAATGGCATTGTTGGTAGCATCACACATGTTTGTGAGAGGGATGGCTTGGTTGCCCAGATGTTGTGATGAGATGTTTTGGTTTTGAATGTTTTGTTGGTGAGCAAAGTGAGTGTTTTGATTTGTAGATTGTTGGAAATGAATGTGTTGATGGGGATTATGTTGTTGTGTATGTATTTGAGTAGCATATGTGGGTACTTGAGATCCTACCATGTTGGATTGCATTTGTGGGCCTTGCTGATGTTGATGTCCAAATGGAATAAAATATTGGGCATCTTGATTGCCTTGACCAAATAAGAATTTGGGGCCTTGATTAGTGTTGGTGTTTTGTCTCAAAGGAATGTTGGTAGTAACCTGTGATTTATTAGGTTGGGTTCCTTGTATGGTAATTCTTCATTTATTTTTCCCAAAAGGATTTGATGAATTAGTTACCATAGTATTTGAGGGACCTAATAGCAGATTTGTTGATGAACCCATGGAATTAAATGAACTTCCAAAGAGGTTTGAGGTTGTTGCCCCCATTGTTGATCCAAATGTTTGTGAGGGGGTAGTGGTTGTTTGTTGGGGGATGGATTGTGATGTGGTATTGTTTTGGGTAGATGATCCTCCAATAGATGTTGTGTTTGTTGTGGTGGCTGCATTGGTTATGGTAGCTGCATTGTTTGTGGTAGTAGTATGACCGAGGGAGGTAGTATTGATTGTGTTAATGGTGTTTTATGGAGAAGCTCCCATGGAAATATTGTGTGTTTGGTGATTAGAGGATGTTTCTATAATGGTGTTGAGGTCAAATCCTTGTGGTAACCTAGCCCCTTGGTCAAGAAGCATGGCTAAATATCTGGATGAGTCATGTAGGACTAATTCGTCCACAAAAGAGGCCACTTCTGGGTTTTGGGCTGCAGCTTGTAAAACTTCCCCTTTTTGGTTTCTATAGATGAATTGTTCAAATTGGTTGTGTGGAATAAATGTCTCATCAAAAGGATTGATTGTAGAATTTCCCTTGTCATTAGCAAGAGTGTTCATGTTGTTAGGGAATAAATTCATGTCATTGGTGAAATTGGTAAAATTGGGGTCTTGACCAAAAGAATCCATGAGTCTTTTCTTTTTTTGTAATCTAGTTTCAACCATAAAAAGTTTTGCTCAACTTTGGGATGATAATGGACAATGACTTAAATATGACACTTTTTTTTTTTTGTTTTGTTTTTTGAGAATGAGGAATGTTATGAAATGAAAATGGGAGATGAAAAGTTTGTTGATGCAAATGGGATGACTCTAAAATAAAAGACTAATGATATGAAAACTAAATGGAGCCTAAGATGTACTCAATATTGAGAAATATAAGGAGATGACTACTTGACCAAACAAGGTGCTTGCAATGTTTCAGGTTTGGAAAATCAATGGACCATAACTGGACTAAAAAGAGGACAAAGTGAAGTTTCCACACTAGACTATTGAGTGGGAAACAAATCACAAAAGTTTTCACTAAATGACTAAGGGTAATTGGGTCCAATGATAACCTATTTTTGAAGACAAAGTCTTGACAATGGATGGTAAGGAGTGTATTCCTAAAATCTGCAAAGTGAATGTCTAAGGTAAAATTAATAATGCAACTAGTCAAATGCAATTGGAAACCTATGATGATCCTAAGAATGAAGTGTATAATGAGGGAAGTTGAGCAAATCAGTATCTGGTTTTAACATAAACAAAAAAAAAGATGGACTTGATGGAATCTGGAAAAGGACAATTTTTGACTTTGATTTTGATAGTGAGTAGATTATTTTTTTGAAGACTGGCAAATGCAGTTCGACAAAGCACATGCGGCTCAATATTTCAAATGCGTTTTTTGACAGAGCACATGCGGCTCACTATGGAAAATGTGATTTAGAAAGTCAAATGCGGCTTATCAAATGCTTTGCAAGAATTAATCCTGGCAATGTTTCAATAGACAGGCAAATGCGGCTCAACATCAAGTTTGGCAAACAATAGTGAATGTGGCTTTTATATAAGTAATTGCGGGTTGATAGGTTAGTTGCATTGCAGTAAGCAATTCTGGAAGTATTTTAACATTGGAAAAATGCGGGTAAACAGTGAATGCAACTTGTTATGGCAAATGCGGTTCAGTAAGTAAAATGCGTCACACAAGTGCTCAAATGCGGCTGATAAGGGCGGTTGCATTGCAGGAAAAACTTGGACTGGTCTTAAATTTAGCATATGCGACTTAAGTTAGCAGATGCATCTTTTTTCTTGCTCAAATGCGGCTTATAATATCAAATGCGGTGTTGTGTTGCTCAAATGTGGTTTAACATAACAAATGCCGCTCTTCACTAAGCAGTTGTGGTTCAATGGTTCAAATGCATTGCAGAAAAAAATGTTAGGCCAATTTTGCAAAGACTTGTTTGAGTTGATAATGTGTGTTTCATATTTAGACAAGTTTGAATTTTATTTGTCTCAAAGCAGTTGGCAGATACATGGTGTTAAAAAAAAATCAACCACATAGAAGTCATTTTATAAAATCTTATGGCTTTATGGACAATATTCTTTTGGATCCCACTAACCGCATATCCTTAGCAGATGAATTCAGAAGCTTGGCCCCATAGGCTCCCCCTTATAGTGCACTCACTTCTCAGGGCAACCAAGCTTCCAACCTCCATGAAACTCCCATGGCAGATTGATCATCTCTACTAAGAACTACGCAGGTGCAGGTGTCATCACAACGACCGTTGTTGTACCAAATAATAGAAGGTTTTTGGCTTGCTAAAACAAAGGTTTTAATTTGGACATCCGTTCGAGTGGTTATACATGGGGCCAAGATTAAGCTCCATTATGGAGGCACTCCAGCCTAAAGAGGTTAAGCTCAATAGGGTTTTGGGGAGTACTACTTAGTCTGTATAACATATCTACACTCGTAATCCTAGGTTTTTCCTTAGGATTCACATTTATATACCGATCGGAAGTAGCTTAGCTAAAGAGCTTCGTTGTCGGTTTGAGTCACTTTGGGGTGAGTACATTTTCCCACCAAAGCAGGCTCAATTTTCTAAGGTTCAACAAAAGCGAATTAGCATATTCATAGTTCAATTGATCCTTGTTTAAAAACAAGGAGTGAAAACATGAATATCCTAACTCACACTCACATGGTGTTCATTTTAAGCCCAAATCGAAAAGTTTTTCACAAACTTGAAATAAAAAGTAGACATGGGGTTCATTTTAACCATTTGTAGTGTGAGCTAACTAAAGATCCATTTTAACCCAATGCTATGAAAATGCAAGTTCATTTTAATCCAATGAGTTATAATGCAAGTTGTGTTATTTTTAGCCCATGAATATGCAAGTTGTGCTCTTTTTAACCCATGAATGAAAATGCAAGTTTGTCTAAAATTTAAGAAATGAACAAAAAAAGTGTTAAGACTCCTTGCCACAAGCTGCAAACAAAGATTAGTAACCCAAAATCTCTAACCTATCCAACAAAGAAAGAGAGAAAACCGAAAAATGCAACACAAATAAAAAAAAATTATTATACCCTTCAGATGCGTCGCAATAGAGCAAATGTGGCTCGATATGACAGATGTGGCTTTCTGGTTAATAGATGCGGCTCGGTAGATAGATACGGCTTTTGGGAAGCAAATGTGACTTTCAGGAAGCAGATGCATCATTTGGGTAGGTAGATGCGGCTTGACAGAGCAAATGCGGCTCTATAAATGTCAGATACGGCTCGTGTTATCACTTGCATCGCAGGAACTATCAAATGCATCGTTCCATACACCTGCAATCTCTTTTTTTTTGAAAAATTTGTACCTGAACCTGTAAAAAAGAAAATGATGAAATATCCGTTCTATGACCTACAAAAACATGTTTAAAAGGATGTTGGGTTGACCAATGTAACAATGAGAAATTTCTATTCAGTTTAGCAATGTAATAATGCATAAAACCTAAAAACCCACAGTTGGTAATGGAGTGCAAAGGAATAGATGAACAATCTCATAGATTATCTTCGTCCTCCATGACTAACCTCCATTAAACGCTCTTAATTTGCTGAATATGATTTGTTTGCCCTCAGATTTGTGAAGAGAAAGCCAATAGAAATGACAAGCCCTAAGCAAATATTGAAGCATTTGAAATGACCTAGATGCAAACTATTCCCTACTGCAAATAGTAAACATCTACAAACTCTAAGCTAATATCAAATGAAAACCTAGATATGCTATGATAAACATACTAAAATGATAAACTATAAAATGCAAGATAATCAAAACATGAAAGTGTAAGATATGTGATAAGAAATCTCTAAAATATGACAATGCAAGATGTTCAAAATGAGACCAAAATCGCTCTTTCATAGAAAAGACAATTCTGTGTGAATGGCCAAGATTGAAAGTTAGTAAATGCCCTAGAATCAATGGATGAGATTCAATAAAGTAACCCACAATTAGGGTTAGGGCAACATTAGGTCAGATTCGAAATGAAGGGTCAAGATTGATTCTTTAGAGAATCAAGTCAATGGTTGACAATGCATGTGACAAAAGATTCTGGGCGTAGAAAACGGAGTCATTGGGGAATTAAATAATTTATTTAAAATTATTTAAATCAAGAGGGAATGTTGACTTTTCAAATTAAAAACTATTTTAATTCAAAAGTGTGGGGTCATGTGATAGTAAATAATTTAAATTAAATTATTTACAAAAGAAGGGAATTTTAAATAAGACTTATTTAATTTATGTGCTAGGACTTATTTTAAATAAATAAGATTTAGAAGAAATTAAATAATAAAAGGTTAATCAATTTAGATGGAATATTAAATAATAGAGATATTATTTAATATTTAGAGGAATGTGACAAATGGAACCTATTAAATTAAATATAAAGATTTAATTTAAAGTTTAGGAGAGAACCAAATTAAACAAATAAAATTTATTTAAATTAAAGAGAAGAGGCTAATGAATAATTAGATAATTAAATATAATTATTTAATTATAGTGCAAGGTGGATTAAATAAATAAGAATTTATTTAATTTTAGGAAGAAGAGGACTTAATTAGTGACATAATTAAATAAATAAATAAAGTTATTTATTTAATAGTTAGGAAGACATAAAGGGGTGAATAAATTAAGAAATTTATTTAATTATAAGAGGATATTTAGACAATTAGTGACGCATTAAATAAATAATTAAAATTTATTTATTTAATTATCATGAAGAATAAAGCGGACATGAATTAGTTAAATAATTATTAATTATCTAATTAATAGTTGAAAGTGAGTTAGGGACATAATTAAAATGTCTTAATTAGGATTAGAAGAAGAGCTTGCAGGCGTAGGTCATTTTTATGTGTCTACAATAATTAATTCCATAAATGTGGTAGAGTGGAGTCGGAACTGTAGAGGAAACTAGCACATTACTGTTGTGCGACTTCAATAAAGTCAATGACCATGGTGGGAGCGAAATCAGGGTGAAAAGAAGATTTAAAAACTTGGTTAATTCCCCAACTCAGTTCCCATTCCGGGTTGGGTTCTGCCGACAAAGAATAAAGTGAAACAAATAACAAAATAAAATCATAAAAACCGAAACAAGAAAAACTTAACATAAAACCTAAGTCTAAACAAAATTCCAAAAAGCGGAGGCGGAGGTAGAACTATAATTGATTTTGAAACTTTGAATAAATCCAGTCTTAACTTCCACTCTGGCTCTGGCTCCAACAAAGAAAAAACCAAAATAGGCAAAAAAAGATTATCAGGATGGGGATCGAAACCGGTCTTTGAAAGAAGTTTGAAAACCCAATTCGATTTCGTCTCGAGTTCTGATAGAATAAACCAAAGAAAAACAAAGTGTTGGAACATAAAGACTCCAAACTTTGTATCAAAAACAACCAAGGAAAAAAACATAAAGGGGGACCCATTTCTACCAAGGCAGAAGATGGGGTGGTAATGCAAGGCATAACAGATACAAATCCAGACTATAATGTCTAGGAGGGAGAGGAGGAGGATGAGGATGAACACCAAGAGGAGGATGAGGATGATGAGGTAGCAGTTGAGGATCGAAATGAGTTGGGAAAGTCCTCACCCATTCATATGACTAGATCTCAAGCAACACCGACAACACGTACCAGTACTCATAGTTGAGGAGAGGCTAGCAAAACATCCATGCCCCCTATATAGGATGAGGTTGATATCACTCATCCTATTGGAGATATAGGTTATGATATTTAATTTTGATGCATATACCATGTGATTTTGTGTATTACTTTATGCATATATATATATCATGATGTGTACTGATTATGTATTGTTTATACCTTGCAAGGCCCATAGAGGATTGGTGGGATCTCTACCATCAAGTTGCTACAGAGATAGTTCTAGTGTCCATTTACAAGGAGGAGATGGACTCAGATTATGTGCCCCCACTTATTATGGAGCAAGATCTAGAGTCACTTAGACCATTCACGAGACTACATGCAGCGTATGAGAGCTTGGGGAGATGAGTCTGTTGAGATGGGACCACATCACTAGCACATACATTGAGGACTCTAATAGACTTTGAGATACTAGAGAGAGAGGTAACACAACTACATATAGAGACAAATCAGATAGTTGGAGACCATCGGGTAGCTCTTATGCAGATGGAGGAGTTAGAGTTTGAGATCAGATTTGGTGGATTGTGATCACAATCACATGCGGCCATCTCCTGATGTTCAACTATTGATGCAACATGGGCGCCAAATCCTGAGGGATCTAGTAATCACAGTCCTCAGTGACATTGTAGATTTTGATGAAATGTACAAAAAACTTTTGATATATATATATATATATATATATATATATGAGAATTTTGATGTTACATATTGTGTTTTAATGTATGAATGTTAAATGAAAATGTGATTAATTAAATAGCCTTTGCAAGATCACTTAATTAATGTCTTCATGATTTAACAAAGCTGATGTGATCTAATTAAAACTTGTTAGAGTTTTTGTTATATACAACATCAAAATTAAGTATGTTGTGCACTTATGATTGAAAGAAACATAACACACAAGAGGAATTTTGAATAGTATGAAACCTAAAGCAATTATAAAATGAATTAAATAATCACTTAAGTGTTCAAGATATATACATAAGAAATTTTCAAGAACGAAGTAATGGGAAAGCGTATAGGACACGATCCAATAGTTATAACAACATTGCTTTATAATTCATACCATTAAAAGTGACTAGACATAATACCGGCACATATGTGAGACATTAATAGGGTCTTTACGAGGAGTACCATCATTCTCTATTAAGGTGTAAGCACTAGATCCATAATTCATATTGATTACATAGGGTCCTACCCAATTAGGACTGAATTTTCCTTTTTCAGTGTAATTGATAGTAGCATTTCATTGATTTTCATATAAAAATAAATTAAATTTGTTAAATGACTAAGGGATGACACCAATATCATGTTTTTGTTGTAATTGATTCGTGTAAGCTTGAAGATGTTTGAGATCATTAATGCGTTTTTCATTAAGCATTTCAAGTTGGTGTAATTGTTGTTGCATATAGGTGTCATTATCAACAAGACCTTGGAGAGAAATCCGTAACATGGGAATTTCTAACTTCAAAGGTATGATAGCCTCGGTACCATAGAAAAGGTTGAAAGGTGTATTGCCCATAGTGAAGTGAACCCTTGTGTGATAGGCACATAACACATATATTGCAATTCTGTGTGTCAATATTTTTGGTTTAGATTAAAAATTTTCTTGGGGATTTGTTCAAGAATTTTATTAGTTCTTTCAGCTTGACCATTAGATTGTGGGTAGTAAGGTGTTGAAAAATAATGTTGAATATGAAAGGTCTCCAGGAACTTCTTCACATCATTATTTTTAAATGGTGTGCCTTTGTCCAAGACTAATGCGGAAGGGATTCCAAAGTAAGTGATGATGTGTTCCAATAAGAAATGACATATCACATCAGCAATTGTGGACCAGAGAGGAATAAATTCGAACCATTTGGTGAAATAATTAGTTGCATTGAGGATAAATGTATGTCAAGTGGAAGAAGGTGGTGATTTTTTTCTAATTAGATCTAGTCCCCACACAAAGAATGACCAAATAGGGATTTGGGCATGAAGTTCAAAAGTAGGAGCATGAATCAAAATGCTATGTTCTTGGCATTTGCAACATCACTTAACATACGTGTAACAATATTTCTCCATATTTTCCAATAGTAAACCATTCGAAGGAGTTTTTATACTAAGGTTTTTCCTCCAAAATAACCTTCACAAGTTTTGAAATGGGTCTGTTTGAAGGTGATATAATTTTTAGAATCCTTGAGACATCATAGGAGAATTCCATCAAAGGATATTCAATACAATGTATCAACAAGAATTATACATGTACTTGGTTGCTAGCTTTTTTAGATGAATGTGGGTGTTTCAGGTGGTAGGTTTGGGAATGGCACCATCTTTTAAATAGTTTTATATGGAATCATACCATTCACACGAATTTCCTAGGAACATTGGGAGAACATCATTAGATTTATCACTGATAGAGAGTTTCAAGATTGGGTGGATGGTACATGATGTTTATAGAAGGATCTGAAGGAGATATGAGAGAAGCTGGACTAGCCATTGCATCTGCGTGTTGATTATATTTTCAAGGGATGTTATCAATGGTGAATGATTCAAACTATTCTAACAAGGATTGTATGAGATCCTTATATTGTAATAATTTATCATGTTTAGTTTGATAGAGACCATTGATTTTTTTGATCACTAATTATGAATCACCAAAGATCTTAATATCTTTGACTCCTATGACTAAAGCAACATGCAATCCAATAATTAAAACTTCATACTCAACTAAGTTATTCATACATAGGAAATTTAAGCGAAATGACAAGGGAATAGGATTTCCTACAGGTGGAATTAGCATAACTCCAGCACCAAAGCCTGCTCGATACTTGGATCCATCAAAGTATAATTCCCATGTAGGAAGCTCTATGGTCAACACACTATCATCGGGAAAGGAATTTAATTGGTAGGTAATGCTAAAGGCGAAGGAGCATTGGCTAAGTGGTCGGTTAAGGATTGCCCCTTGATTTCTTTTTAGGAAACAAAACTAAGGTCAAACTCAGTGAAGAACATTAACCATTTAGCAAGACGTCCTGATAGGTCTATTTTATTGAAAAAATATTTAGAGGGTCAATTTATTTTATCACTTTTATTTGTGCATTTAGTAAATAATGTTGCAACTTACTAGTAGCAAATACAAGAGCCAAACATTGTTTTTCAATGGTTATGTAGTGGGTTTCATAATCTATGAGATTTTGACTTATGTAGTAAATAAGATGTCATTTACCATTGTCATCTTGTTGAGCCAACAATGCAATAAGAGCATGGGAAAAAGTAGAGATATAAAGGATGAATGGTTTGTTTGGTATAGCAGGTTGTAAAATGGGTGGAGTTGTAAGGTATTCTTTAAAACTCTCGAAGGGCTGTTTATAATTATCATTCCAATCAAAATTCACATCATTTTTGAGGAGGTGTGTAAAATTTAATGTTTGATTAGCTAAGAAGGTGACAAAATGACGAATGGCTTGAATCCTTCCTTGTAATGTGCGTAGTCGGGAAATGTTACGAGGAGGTGGCATGTTAATTATGGAATCAATTTTCTTCATGTCCACCTTAATGGCTCTATGAGAAATGATAAACCCTAAAATTTTACCACTATCTACTCCAAAGACACTTTTTCAGATTTACATGCATGTTATACTTACGCATTCGCTCATATTTGTCGAAGAACATTCACATTATCTTGTCGCATTAGGTATTTGACTAGAATTTTGTCAACATAATCTTCTAGGATTTTATGAATGTAATAATGAAATATTAATGTCATTTCTCATTGACAAGTGGTGTTTGCATTCTTTAAGCCAAAAGGCATCATAACCCACCAAAATGTTCCCCTAGCAGACATGAATGCCATCTTGTATTGATCTTGTAGGTTGATGAAGATCTAATTATATCTATAAAATCCATCCATGAAGGACAAAAAAGCATGTCCAACAGTTGAATCCACAATAATGTCAATATTAGGAAGAGGAAAAACATCCTTTAAAGAGGCTTGATTCAAGTCAAAAAAATCTGTACATATCCTAACATGATTATCAGGTTTAGCAATGATGACAATGTTTGATATCTAGGGAGAATAATCAATAGGTTGAATGAAACCTATGTCAAGGAGTTTTCCAAGTTCCCCTTTAACATGCAAGGCTATCTTAGGGTTCACCTTTTGTATCTCTTGGTGAATGGGCATAGCATTGTTAGCAAGGACAATGTTATGAGTGACGATCATCAGATCTATTCTTGGCATATTGAAATATTTTCAAGCGAAGAGCTTAAGAAAGGCATGAAGCAAGCTTGCAAGATCCTCTTGTTCTTCATCATCAAGGAACTTCCTAATTTGAAAGAATTTGTATTTATCATCTATTTCCATTGGTATATCAATGGTATCCCCCAAGGGGAGTGTATTCGACTGAGAAAATTTTGGATCATAGGGTTCCATGCTTGTGGGAGTTCATTAGCATCAACAACGTTATGCTCGGTACTTATCATAGCACAAGAAACCTTCCTATTGGGAATGGAAATCTTATCAGAAGCACCTAACATGTGTTTCAGAGCTTCATAATTGTTAACATAGTCTAATGGTGGGGAATCGATATCAAGGAATTCAAGATGTTTCAGTGTGAGATTGATTCTTGGTGTACATGTGATAGTGTTGATGTTGAATGATGGGAGTTGATTTGCTTTTGTAGATTTAGGAAAGGAAACCCCTAAACCAGTCTTAATCTCTTGTATATTAGGTTCAATGGGAATTCACATGCCTTGTTCATGTTTTCCAAATCCCTTACCATTGCATCCCAATTGTTTCACAAGATCATAACCTTGTCCATAAAGTCTTTCCATTTCTTTTAGGTTGGGTGGTTACTGGTAATCTATCTCATCAAATTTTGTTGTATACATTGTTTTTTCGTCTAAACGAGATGAGTTAGATGTGTGGGAAGGTTTTTCTTCATTTTGGGCAGATAGGATGGTTGTTTGTTCTTGTTTTTCATCCTCTATTCATGTGATTATGTACTCACCCATAAATGAAGGTGTGAATTCTAATGATCCCCAATCATCACCACTTAGTAAGTTAGACTTTTATTCCTCTTCTTGGCGATTCTTCTCAAGAGGTGTTATGTTGGAGGTGGGAATTAATATGTTGGGAGGACTTGTTGTTACCTTTTCAAGTTGTAAGCAACTTTCAGGCTTGGGGTCTATGTCAATTTGATAAACTTTTTTATTATAGACATATTTCATTTTTTGATGAAGAGTCAAAGATACCACATGCATCTCATGGATCCATGGTCTTCCCAAGAGGAGATTATAGGAAATATCATAGGGCATGACATGAATAGGAGTTTGGAGCATAACCATTTTGACGGTAATAGGTAAAGTAATGACACCAAGCAGTTTCTTTGTAACATTGTTTAATCCTCTAATAGATAAGGAATTAGTTTTGATTTGCAATTATCCACATGCAATCTATCAAGAAGCTTTACACTACACACATTAAGGGCAAAGCCATTGTCAATAAGGGTCCATTTGAAGCCTATCTGACATATTGAGCTATTATCATAGAGGCTTCATTTTTCTCTCTTAATTTTATAGGAGGGAGCTTGTGTTGATAGAAGGTAATGTCTACATTGAATTTATTCATGCATTGTATTAGAGTTGGCACATCATTGACATTTGTACCAAGAGGGACCACTATTTATTGCAATATTGTTTGAAGCATAGAATGATAGTTGGGGGAGTTCTAAAGAAGATCCCGAAGGGATATCTTGGTGAGAGTATTCTTAAGTTGTTCAATGAGATTTTACTCCCTAAGGTGTGAATTTAAATGAGGGGCCATAGGTAAGATGGGGTTGGGTAGAGGTAAGGGTGTTGAGGTGCCTTATTGTGGGTGTGGGTTATTTCTAGTGTAATGGGTGTGAGAAAAAACATCATATTTAGGTGGGTAAAGGGTAAATTCAGGTTTGGATGGAGTTTGAGGTTTGTGGGAAGGTGGGTAAAGAATGAATTGAGGCTGAATTACATTGACATCTTTTGTTTAGGGTTGCTCATAACAAACCTTGGTGGATGAGTTAGGTGAGATGAAGTCCTGAAGAGTTTCATCTAACATATCCATATCATCACAACTAAAAGGTTTGGGGGAGAGGTTATTGGTGGCTAGTTTGGGTTTATCATCACAAACCTTAGTAGATGAACTTAGTGAGAGGAAGCCTAGTAGAGATTTGTCTAACTTAGCCAGGTCATCACTATTAAATGGTTTAGATGATATAGCTTTCCTATAGTGAAGAATTGTGTGAATAGTTTCATGCATGCTGTTTCTAATGTTTTGGCTTCATGTTCTAATGAATGTTATCTAAACGAAGTAGGAACTAATGTTGAAAATGAAACTTGCAAAGGTCTAATGCTATTCATAAATGACATCAAAGTAAAAGATGATTATATTTTAATGATAACCATATAACAAAAACTAACTAGATGTAAATAGAGAATCAACTAGAATAGAAAGAAACTTTAGAAATTCTCAAGAAAATACATAAATCACTAATCCAAAATGAACACTAGGACTAAGTCCCCCAAGGTGGCGAATTAGTCCGAGTAGGGGTATTTTTGAATTTTTCTAATTTCTTTGATGAATAATGATCTATTATGTACTATAGAATGTAAATCTAAAGTGAAGATGTAGAATCTATCTATTGGTGAAGGAAATGAGATGAAAAAATGAACATTTCACTAATGCTGAGTATGAAACCGTAAGATGCAAATTTAAATAATGCAACATATGAAATGTTAAAAGAAGAAGTTCCTATGATGTAAATGCAGGCTAAATCAGAATTAAGATGATTCTAAATGTAGGTTCACCAAAATGAACCACATTTTAGGGAGAAAGAGGGTTCCCCAATGGGCTCCTAGGGTTTTCACCTAGAAGCTAGAGGGTGGGGGGTCTCTTTCACACTCTAAAACTTGGAAGTTCATTAAGTATTGTTTGTTAAATGTGATTTGAAGTGTATCTATATGCAATGAGATGGAAATAGAAATAGAAATAAAATAACTATTGAATATAAACTAATTAAACTTAGGTTATTTGAAAACACATGATGACATGCAAAATGAAAAAATGGAAACTATGCAAGACAAGATAAGAGGACAGATAAGAAAAGTGCACTTGGAAACTAACAAGGGCTGAAGTGGAAGTTGCAGAAGCCTTTGAAATTCTCAAAAATCTATTGTTTAGGCCAACTGGGACACTTACGCCAAGATGGGCAACTTAGTCCAAGTTCTTGAAAATTGCTTTGGGCTCTGTTTTGACTAACTGGGTACCCAAATCTCCAAAAATCCCTGATAGAATCATGTAGTGGGACTAAGTTGCCACTATTGGTGACTTAGTCCATTCCATCTTTTCTAAGAATCGAAAAGTGGAAATGGAATTCTGTAGTCTGCAATCTACTTTCCCACTAAAATCTTGGTCCAAATCCACAAAATCACCTACAAAACTGATTATATTTTTATTTCTAATGTTTGTTTTCCCTTTGTCAAACCCCTAGTTGGTATTTAAACTTTGAAAGGGTTAAGAAATTTGCATAAAACCCTAGCCCTAAGTGTGTTTAAGACTAGGAAATCTGAAGTATGATGCAACCCTATTCTAATGTGTAAGAATATGATGCATAAATGAAACTATAACAATGCAAGACTCATTCTAAGAGACCTAGATCAAATTAGAGATGAATCTTAATGACATGTAATCCTTCCTTAGGCTAAAGATAGAGAGAAAATGAAAGATGGAACCACTTTGAAAATAAGTCTTTAGATATATTTGATGGCTAGTTACATCTCTTCAATCTATATTTCTCCATGATCCTCCATAGACATCCATGATCAACCCTTTGCAATGTGAGATCTTGAGTGAGAAGTGAGCTTGAAGACCTGAAAAAACCCTAGTTTTCTTCCCTAAACTTCAACTTTGTTGTAGAAAGAGTAACAAATCTTCTCGTGGAAGATGTTCAATAGTTGATTCTTGAGTTTGCTTCTAAAAAATGACTAAAGGTGCTTGAAAAATGACTTTAAAACATGTATAAATTATAAGCAAGAATACCTAATTTTTGGTTATTTTGACCTAAGAGGCTGACACCCATCAAGATTTTTTATCAAGTCAAAGATTTTCCCATTAAAAAATGCAAATAACTCTAAAAGGGACTAAGTTGCCACCTTGGGCGACTTAGTCCCACCAAGGGTTTTTGAGGTGGGATTTGTGATATCTAAGTGATTTTAATGTTGTTTTGTAGGACTTGTATGATTTCTTAGGTGAATCAGGCCTCAAAGTCAAAGATAACGAATCTTAGGGGCCTATAAATATTATTTTAGGGGAGTGATACAATTTTTGGCAACACAAGGGGGAGTGTTATTCATAAAAGTCATATAGTAAGGGAGAGTTTATACAGTTTTGGGCTATTACAAATAGAAGATATCATTCCCTTTACTCGTGATGTCAAAGAGGGGAGAAGACTTGTAGATAAATGGGTGTTTCCATTTATCAAAAAAGGGGGAGATTGTTGGAAATCTATGTTGTCATGGATGCCAAATGTATGTGTTGAAGGTTGTACATAATCCAAATAGTTGGTGTGCAAAGTGTAAGTCAACAATGCAATATGATGAATGAATGATGATTTTTCTATTGTTTATGTGTGATGTGGAGGCTGGTACACCTATTCCAATATGTTTCCTACATTCCTACAATTATAGCATTCTTATTTAGTGTACCACACATTGGGATAAGTTGCAAAAACTATGCTAAGGCATTTAAGGTGTATGTTATGTGGCAGTCATAGTATTTTTGTTTGCATCCCTTCGTAGAGAAAGCTTTTGTCTTGTGGTTCAAAAGATAAGATGGTCAAGATGTGAAGGTTTTATATTCAATAATTCAATTCATTACACCTTGCACTATGAAATTTTAAGTGATAGTGTTCCAGTTTGTGCTATGGCAGATAAAAGTGTTGATGAACGTGTTTTGGAATGCTCTACATTCCTTCGAAAGTGAAGTGATGGCCTTGAAATTTTGAAGATATGATTAGTAATGTTAAATATAAACTACCTTGTAGTATCCTATGTTTTGGTGGTCCATAAGATCAAATTTTAAATAATTTTTTTCTAAAGGTTGTCAAGAATGCTTCGTTCCTGTATATTTAGTGGTTTTCTTTAGTTATGCCAGCATATGATGATTAGATATTTTAGGAAAATGTTGGAGATATTTTGCATGGACTATAATGCTTTCATCTCAAGGTCTACATGAATATTTTTCCTTCTCCCTAGTGGTGTAAAATTGATTAGTTGAAAATTTTGGTGGTGTTTATCATTGTTTGGGCCAACAAAATTGGTTCCTTCATCTACTGTTGATCCTAATTAGTCATTTTTATCTTAGAGCTAATGTGTTGTGATATATTTGGGTCTTGATATGTCATGCATTGATTCACAACTATTTTTCTTTTCATATTACATATGTTTGATCCGACCTATGTGATAACATATGTTTCATCTGAAAGGTCATCTTGGAGTTGACCTAATTGGGGTTTTGAGTTGTTGCAGAGCATATTGATAGAAAATCAAAATCATTTCTGAATATAACTATGGAATGATGAATTGAGATTGAGCAATATGTTGAAGATGAAGTGTGTGAAGTCAATGTGAATGATTAATTGTATGAAAAATGAATTGCAACATTAACATATGTTGGATTCTTCTTTATAATAGCTCATACTCATAGTTCTCATAATAATCTTTATCTATCCTACTCTAACATGGTGTGTATTATTAGTTCCTTGTATCTTGCCCTAAGTTTGTATGCCTTAGTCTAGAAGTACATAGGAAATGAGCCTTAAAAACATTGTAATATTTGTAAGTAGTGAGTTTCATAAATTTTTAGTTAACTCTCATCGTGGCTTTTCTCGTATTGAGTTTTTGACATAAAAGTATTGGTGTCCTTGTGTGGTACATGTTTTATTTTCTATTCTTCTTTTAATTTATGTGATGTGATGTTTAATCTGTAGATGGGAATGGTTCCCCTCTCAACACTACAGTGTGTTCAACATTTTTTCTATCCTCATTAATTAAATAATTTTGAATTATTTAATTAATTCATGTATTCTTCTCATCTACCATAATTAAATAATATTTCTTTTAAAATTAAATAATTTAATTTATTTTTTAAATTTTTTTTCTATCTTTAATTCTTCTAAAATAAACAAAAATAATATTTAATTTTATTTATATTCTTATATCTCCTAATTTAGTGAACTAATTGAAAAAAAAAAATTACTTCACTTTGACTTCACTCATTTATGTAGTGATTCCTTTGATCCATGCAATCAATTAACTCATCATCCTAGCTCCTGATCTTGAGACATGTCATTTGCACATTCATCATGATCTCTCAATCAATCTCATCCATTTATCTTTCAAATCATCCTCCATCATTGATCAACTATCAAGTGAAAGCTATATGTACATCCATCATTTAGCCATTCAAACCCTCCACAAATTTAGAGAAATCAAGCCACATTTGTATCTATTTTACGAATCAAGATTATGATAAGTCAAGAGAAATCCACATATCATTATTTACAATTGTAGTCATGGAAAAAGTATCCCTTCTACTTTTCCTAGCCTGTTTGGGCCCTCCTTGTGAGTTAGGCTTAATGTTGCCTTGATTTAGTGTTGTAATGTGGTTCACACATTCACATTAGGTCTTTGGCCCTTGTGAACTAATGGATTTAAAGGCTACCTTGATAAATTGTTGTGAAGTATTTTAACACACTTTCATATTTTTCTAGGGTTTTATTAATTAACTAAACCTAATAAACCTTTTTTAATAAAAAATAATCTTAATATTGCTTTATTGGAGTATTGTAAAGTGTTGTAACACAATTTCACACTTATCTAGGCTTGTCATTAATAATTGGGATTTTTTATGCTTTAATTGGCCCTATTTTACATCCACAAGCCTCATTTATTGCATCTTTTCAAGGATAATCCCGACACCAATCATTATCCAATCATAATTCAGGTGTTCCAAGCTTGGGTGGCCCAAATTTAGTGATCTAGGACTCATTTGCCACCTTGGACGAATGGGTCCCACCTAGATCTTTTGGTCTCGAACATGTTTTCACACATTTCTAAGAACTTTTGGTTTTTGGTCCCATACATTATGTCTAATGAGACTCATTCGCCACCTTAGGCGAATGAGTCTTGTGTGGCCCAAAATCAAAATTAATACAATTTTTTTATGGGATTTTATCCTCCTAGGTCTGATGTTGGTTTGTAGTGTTGTAATTTAGGGAATTATTGCATAATTTAGTATAACTACAAGGGTCTTTTACTGATTTTAACCCAAAGGATTCAAGTATTCATCCTTATAGCAAGTTTGAGTTCATAAGCATTCACAAGAGCATTCAAGAGAATTCAAGGTAAAATTATCAAGTGTTTTAGAGTAGCATTCAAGCATCAACCATCATGTGAAATATTTCATGAATCATGTTTGTTATTGTGCTAACAATTGTGATGTAGGGTTTATGATTCAAGCAAGTATTTCATTCAAGATCAACATCATTCAAAAAAGTGTCAAGATCCACATCCATTGCAACCATCTCAAGCATATTTGCAATAATTCATTGCTAGGGTTTGGTGAGTTGCAACATTGTCATTTATTCATTCATTATTCTCTATTCCTATTTGATTTGATTACAAGGGTTGATTTCCAAAATGGGGTTTGACCAAGGAAAACTGCTATCCACTAACCCAACAACATTTTCCCCTCTCCTTTGTGTGTAATTTGTAGGTCTAGGTGGGAAATTTCCTAAGGAGAAAGATTGGAACAAAGTTGCAAATCAATCAAAGTTGCCATCAAGCCTTGGAGAACCTTGGAGAAGACCTATAGGTTGCAAATCAAAGATTTGGATACAGAAACCAATCAAGAAGGAAATAGTAGATAGAGAAGAGAAAGATCAACCTTTGAAGTTTCAAAAAAGCCCAATTGGACCGATTCACCACTTTTGGAGAATGAGTCCCAGTTCCAATCAATTTTTAGGATTTTGTAGATTCAAATACCCATTTGGTAGATTTATGTTTTTGCATAGTTGGTGCAGGAGCACCCCATAGTTCACCTTACAAAAAGTTGTCAAGAAGGTCATGTTTATGCCTTAGTGGAATTTTTTGTTTATGCATTGAGTTGTTAGGGTCATGTTGACCATTGGATAGTTTGAGGTTTAGCTACAAGTATGGCTTAAGACCTTTTGTAGACCATTTTTGAGTGTTAGATCTTCTAAATTTTACAAATAAGGCTTGATGGAAGCTACAAGCAGCCAAAAGGAGTAGTTAAGACTGAGATTAACTATTTGGAGACCCTATTTAAGGGTGACCTCGACCTAGAATTAAGGTTAGAAGCATTTTGGATTATTGAAAATTTGAAATTTAAGTGAGAACAGTTGTGTTTATGTGAGATTTTTTGGGTTTTACTTAAAATTAGAACTTTCCTGGATTAAGGAGGGACTGTAACTGGTGTAGGATGCAATGTGAGTGTTAATCAAGCATTATGTGGTAGTAGTTTAGATTCCTAGTTCAGTTTCAAGCAATTTTGTAGATAGTTTTGTTTTCTTTTATAGTTGCTGATCTGACAGACTGTTTGAGAAGAATGGAGGTTTAGATCACATTCCCTATGTACATAACGTATGACCTCTTGGGAATTGTGACTATACTCCATGATTGTATATATGGTAGGATTAGGATTCTTTAATAGTTCAGGAAACACTGTGAAAGTCTTCTCCTAGGCGAGCCAGGAAGTGTTCGACTAGGGAAGACAAGGAGTGCATGACACTTGATTTGCAGGGGTGATCATTTCCTGACAAGTCACGGTGTGGAGAGGGCAACCAGATGCCTTGTAAAGACTTAGCATGGAGGAGGAAGCTCCACCAATCCATTTGGTGAGAGAAATGCATGACCATCTGTTGTATGGTCAGAAAAAGGCTTCAAAAGGGCCAAATTTTGCTAAATTGGGAGTTGAGCCTGTGTACGGACAATTGAGGGCTAAGACCTCTAAAATCTTGGAGTGGTGGCCAATAGAACCAGGAACCCCAAGAAAAGATTGGGGGTTACTTGAAAGAATTTAGGGAAACACCCTATTTTCTTGGAGAAGGAGGGCTAATTGGGGCTCCTAGGGCTAGTAGGCTTATTAACCCTAAATGAGGGTTTGGTAGAAGCGATGGACAAATGAAGTTAGTTTGACCCTCAAGGATCATGGTGAGATGGATTGAACCTAAGAGACACATCTCCACACCCCTACAAAGCTGAGATCTAGTATTGAGAGTAGGTTAGCCTTTAGCGTGGATTAAGGGCTAAGGGAAGAATTACAAACAAAGCACCAAGGTTGACTTGGTTGGAAGAGTATGCGATGGTAGTTGGGTTGGCAAGGAGAGACCAAGGGAGCCTAGTCAAGAGGTAGGTCCTATAGGTTAAGGTGGTGGAGTGAGACACCATAGGGGTGTTCCAAGTAAGACCTAGAGCAGGAATCAGTGATTGATTTCTGCAACCTCCCTATCAGATTGGTATCAGAGCAACAAAAGATTTGCGATAGAATCTTGTATGTTAGATCTTGAATCCAGTGGTTGAACAACCATGGTGAGAAACATTGAGTTTGCAAAGAAGGTGTAAGATCAGGAGGAAGATAATAGGAGATTAAGAGAAAGAATAGCTCAACTTGAGCAAGCAATGAACAATGTGCAAACCAAGACCGATGAGGTCAGTGATAGGTTGGAAGGTAGGATACCAAAGAGTGAAGAGGTTGTAGAGGAAGACAAGACCCCTGAACCTGACCCTGTTTTGCAAGAAGAGCCTTTCTTGAAGGCATTAAAAGCTATGAGTGGAAAATCACTTGAAGGCATACCATTGTTTACTGGCAAATTGGAAGCTGATCTAGTTATGGATTGGATAGAGGGGATGGAAAATCATTTTGAGTGTGATGGAGTCACTGAAGCATAGAAGGTGAAGGTGGCCAAATCAAGATTGAGAGGATTTTTGTTGACATGGTGGAAATTCATTCAGACAGAGAGGGAAAAGGAAGGCAAGAAGCCTATCTCAACTTGGAAGGGTATGGTTGCCAAAGTGAGAGAAGCATACATGCCAGATGATTATGAGTTTTAGTTGCATAAAAAGAGATAGAGCTTGAGACAAAGATACCAAGATGTGAACACCTACACTGAGGATTTTCAAAAACTTTGTATGAGGTCTAATGTTTCAGAAGATGAAAGTATCAAGGTAGCTAGGTATCTTAACGGCTTGAAGTGGAACATTCAAGAGGAAATGACTCTTCTAAGTCCCAAGACAATACACCAATGCTACCAATTGGCTATTAAGATTGAGGAACAAAGTAAGAGGAAAAAAGACTGGGCTTCTAAGAGTAGAGGAAAAGGCAGAGATCAAAGAGGACATAGAGGTGGCTACCAAGGTAGAGGAACTTAACAAAGAAACCAAGTAGAATCCAAAATCACAGAGCATGGCAATGAAACACCTTCTAGAGGAGGTTATGAAAGAGGTAGAGGATGTCAAGGAGGATCAAATAGAGGAGCAGGTAGAAGCAACTCATACTTGCTAGTATGAAGTTTTATAATTGTGGTCAAGTAGGACATCCAACTTATAGGTGCCCAGAGAAAGCATATTCATCAAATGCAGAAAAGAGAGTGGCATATGCTCAAGAGGACACCATGAGTACCAAATCACCTGAGGTTAATCACATTGAATCAGAAATGCGGGAGAACCTAATGTTTAGATGAGTTTTGATTAGACAATCGGTCAAGGAAGATCCAAAACTTAGGAGAGCCTTGTTCAGGGTAAGATGCAAAATACTTGGAAAAGTGTGCAAATTTATTGTGGATTCAGGTTCATCTGATAATATCATCTTAGAGGAGGCAGTAAGGAAGTTGAAATTGGAGAAAGTACCCCACACTAACCCTTACAAGGTGACATGGTTGAACAAAGGGTAGAGTGTTCTTGTCAATGAGCAAACAACGGTGGAGTTCTCCATCAGAGGTTACAAAGATAATTTGTTATGTGATATGTTGCCCATGGATGCATGCCATCTTCTATTGGGAAGACCATGGCAGTATGATAGAGGTTCCATATATGATGGTAAGGAGAACACTATCTCTTTCAAGAAGGATGAAAATACATTCAAATTGCAGTCACTATCAGATGAGGAAGAAGAACAGTCAAAGACCCCTAGTGTCTTATTGAGTAGTGGTAAGGAGTTAATTAACACCCTACATCAATGAGGTGAAGAATATGTGATCATGGCGCAACCCAAAGTGGAAGACAAGGCCAAGAAAACAGTCATACAGGAAGCAGTTTAGAAGTTGTAAGAACAGTTCAAGGACATAGTTACTGATGGTACACCTGCAACCTTACCTCCAAAGAGATCCATTAGCCATTAGATTGAATTCATACCAGGAGCCTCATTGCCAAACAAAGAAACTTACAAGCTTACACCAGATTAGAACCTACAAGTAGCTAGGCAAGTGCAGGAGTTGTTGGATCAAGGATTAATTAGGAAGAGCATTAGTCCATGTGTAGTACTAGTGGTCTTAGCAAACAAGAAAGGTGGTAAGTGGATATTATGCACTGATTCTAGAGCTATAAATAGAATCACAATTAGGTATAGGTTCCCTATCCCTAGGATTGAGGACTTGATGGATTGTCTTGGAGGAGCTCAGTACTTCACTAAGTTGGATCTCAAAAGTGGATACCATTAGTTCAGAATCAAGGATGGAGATGAGTGGAAGACAGCCTTTAAGACATCTAATGGGTTGTATGAGTGGAGAGTTATGCCATTTGGCCTCTCTAATGCCCCTAGCACATTCATGAGGCTCATGAATGAAGTGCTCAAAGACTTTATAGGGATATTTGTGGTGGTATATCTTGATGATATACTCATCTTTAGCAAGACAACACAAGAACATCTAAAGCATGTAGAGTTGGTTCTTAGAAGATTGCAAGAAGAGAGGTCAGCCATCAACCTAGAGAAATGTGAGTTTTTCAAATAGGAGCTTGTGTATTTGGGGTTTGTAGTTTCCCAAGGATCATTGAAGATGGATCCAAGCAAGGTGGAAGCTATCCTAAATTGGCCTACACCAACCACAGGGATAGAGGTAAGAATTTTTCATGGATTGGCTCAATTTTGTAGAAAATTCATAAGGAACTTTAGTGGCGTATGTGCACCAGTTCTTGATACAATTAAAGGTGGCCTAAAAACTACGTTTAAGTGGACTCAAGAAGCTGAGAAGGGTTTTGAGAAACTGAAACAAGAAGTGGCAACTCAACCCATCCTTCTCTTACCTAGCTTTGATAAGTTTTTTACTATGGAATGTGATGCCAGTGGAGTTGCAGTAGGAGGAGTGCTAAGCCAAGAAGGCAGGCCTATAACTTTCTTTAGTGAAAAGGTCAATGAAGCTAAGAAGAAGTATTCTACCTATGACCTAGAACTTTATGCATTAGTACAGTCACTTAGGAAGTGGAGGCAGTATCTTCTACCTAAAGAGTTTGTAGTCTTTACTGACAATCAGGCACTTAGCTATATCAACACTCAAGAGAAGTTGAGCAATAGAAATTTGAAACGGATGGAATACATCCAAGCTTTCACTTTCACCATCAAGCACAAGAAGGGACAGTTGAACAAGGTGGCAGATGTACTAAGTAGAAGATTGCTGACAGTGCAGGAGATACAAATAAAGAGCATTGGGATAGAAAGTTTCAAGGATCTCTATGGGGAAGATGAGGGCTTCTTGGAGGCATACAAGGTGTGTTCTGATTTCAAGAATCACTTTCATAGTCAATTCTCAGAATATACATTACAAAGTGGACTATTGTTCAAGGGGAATCAGTTATGTGCTCCAAGAGGATCAATGAGAGAGAATCTCATCCAGGAGAAGCATAATGGTAGTCTTAGTGGACATTTTGGCATCAACAAGACAATGGAACTAGTGCAGAGGTTCTACTATTGGCCTAAGTTGTCAAGGGATGTTAGGAGGTATGTGGAGTAGTGTGTAGTGTGTGTGAAAGCCAAAGGAGGAGCTAGTAATGTAGGTTTATATATCAACCCCTACCCATTCCTAATAGACCATGGGAGTGTCTTAGCATGGACTTTGTGGTAGGACTCCCTAAGAGTAAGACAGGGTTTGATAGTGTCTATGTGGTGGTAGATAGGTTCAGTAAGATGAGTCACTTTATCCCTTGCAAAACCACCCATGATGCTAGCTATATTGGTCACCTTTTCTTCAAAGAAATTGTAAGGATCCATGGATTGCCTTTGAGTATTGTCTCAGACAGGGATGTGAAGTTCATGAGTCATTTTTGGAAGACTCTATGGAGCAGATTAGGTACTAACATGTCTTTTGAATCAACTTACCATCCTCAGACCGATGGACAAATAGAGGTGGTTAATAGGGTGTTAGGTAACCTTCTAAGATGCCTAACCAAGGAGTATGGACAAACATGGGACTTAGTCATCTCACAAGTAGAGTATGCATACAATGACAGTGTGAATAGAACCACAGGGAAGAGTCCTTTTGAAATAGTGTATGGAATGCATCCGAGAGGTGTGTGTGAGCTCAGGGATCTAGGAGCTATGGAGCATAGGAGTGGACATGCAGAGGATTTCTCTTAGACCATGATGGAGATTCGGGAGCAGGTGAAGAAGACAATCACCGAGGCTACCCAAAAGTTGAAAACTAAGGTGGATATGTCTAGAAAAGATCTATAATTTGCAGTCTAGGAGATTATGTCATGGTCCACCTCAACAAATCTAGGTTGTAGATGAAGAGAGTGGGACCATGTAAGGTGTTAGCTAAATATGGGAAGAATGCCTACAAGGTGGAGCTACTTGCAGATTTAGGCATCTCACCAGTGTTCAATGTGGTTGATATGATCAGGTATAAGGGAACAGTCACTGACATGGATCAAGAACAATAGGGATATCTTCAAAGATGTGAGTAGATGTGAGTAACATAGCTTTACCTACTAGGGACAAGCTACAAGCAAAGAGGATCTTGGAGTCAAGGGTGAAGAAGTCTACCCGGTATAAGGAATACATGGAACACCTCATCAAATGGAAGGACAAACTTGAATCTGAGGCTATATGGGTGGATGAAGCTCAGTTCAAGAAGTAGGATATTGATACATCTCTAATCTCTTCCCACATTCCTTGATTTCTGTGCAGAGGGGGAGAATGGTGCAGGAGCACCCCATAGTTCAGCTTAGGAAAAGTTGTCTAGAAGGTCATGTTTGGCCAATTTGTCTAGGACAACTTATCTTCATAATCTTGTTCTTTCATGTTTGTGCCTTAGTGGCATTTTGTGTTTATGCATTGAGTTGTTAGGGTCATGTTGACCATTGGATAGTTTGAGGTTTAGCTACAAGTATGGCTTAAGACCTTTTGTAGACCTTTTTTTAAGTGTTAGATCTTCTAAATCTTACACCTAAGGCTTAATGGAAGCCACAAGCGGCCAAAAGGAGTAGTTAAGACTGATCTTAACTATTTGGAGACCCTATTTAAGGGTGACCCCGACCTGGAATTGAGGTTAGAAGCATTTTGGATTAGTGAAAATTTGAAATTTAAGTGAGAACAATTGTGTTTATGTGAGATTTAATGGGTTTTACTTAAAATTAGAGCTTTCGTGGATTAAGGAGGGACTGTAACTGGTGTAAGATGTAATGTGAGTGTTAATCAAGCATTATGTGGTAGTAGTTTAGATTCCTAGTTCAGTTTCAAGCAATTTTGTAGATAGTTTTCTTTTCTTTTATAGTTGTTGATCTGACAGACTGTTTGAGAAGAATGGAGGTTTAGATCACATTCCCTCTGTACATAATGTACGACCTCTTGGGAATTGTGACTAGAATCCATGATTGTATATATGGTAGAACTAGGAGTCTTCAACAGTTTAGGAAACAGCACGGAAGTCTTCTCCTAGGCGAGTTAGGAAGTGTCTAGCTAGGGAAGACAAGGAGTGCATGGCACTTGATTTGCAAGGGTGATCATTTCCCGACAAGTCACGGTGTGGTGAGGGCAACTAGATGCCTTGTAAAGACTTAGCATGAAGGAGGAGGCTTCACCAATCCATTTGTTGTATGGTCAGAAAAAGGCTTAAAAAGGGCCAAATTTTGCTAAATTGGGAGTTGAGCCTGTGTGCGGATAGTTGAGGGCTAAGACCTCTAAAATCTTGGAGTGGTGGCCAATAGAACCAGGAACCCCAAGAAAAGATTGGGGGTTACTTGAAAGAATTAAGGGAAATGCCCTATTTTCTCAGAGGAGGGCTAATTGGGGCTCTTAGGGCTAGTAGCCTTATTAACCCTAAATGAGGGTTTGGTAGAAGCGATGGACAAATGAAGTTTGGTGGACCCTCAAGGATCATGGTGAGATGGATTGAACTTAAGAGAAACATCTCCACACCCCTGCAAAGCTGAGATCTAGTATTAAGAGTAGGTTAGCCTTTAGGGTGGATTAAGGGCTAAGGGAAGAATTGCAAACAAAGCACCAAGGTTGACTTGGTTGGAAGAGTATGTGATGGTAGTTGGGTTGGCAAGGAGAGACCAGGGGAGCCTAGTCAAGAGGTAGGTCCTATAGGTTAAGGTGGTGGAGTGAGACACCATAGGGGTCTTCCAAGTAAGACCTAGAGCAGGAATCAGTGTTTGATTTCTCCAACCTCCCTATCAATAGTTTTCCAAATTTTGGACTAATTCGCCCAACTTGGTGAATGAGTCCCAATCAACATTAAATTCAAATTTTCTGGTGTTCTAGATCTCCATCCAACCACTTCTAGATTTCCAGTTGCACACATTCTCTTTTGCAACTTTCCGTTTCATTTGATTTTCTCTTCTAGGTCATTTAGTGTTACTTTGCATTCAATTAGGGTTTAGTGTTGCATCTTGCATTTCATTTGTCTTTCCAAGTCTAAACTTTGTGTTGAACCCCTTACTAGTCTACTTTTAGCCCCTATGATAGTCCTATTGAAAGATCTCTTTCTCTTTTGCATTGAGATCTCTAAAGTTATCCTTGAATGGAATAGCTTTGAAAGTGGGTGTGATAGGACTTAATTACCCTTAACTCCTGACCCATTTTTCTTAGTTCCAACAACATTATCAAGTACAATGTTGTAAGGTTAGGCATGTTTGTGGAGATTATATTAGTTGAATTTGACTTACTTTATTTTGTGTGCACGCACTTTCATTGGCATATTCATTTTTATTGAATTGGATTTTATTGCAACACTCATTCTCATATTTGAAGCCTCACACCTATATGTCATCAAATTTTCCATTCATGTATAGGAACATAGTGCAAACTATGACATATAATATATAAAATTAAAAAATAAACAAAAACATTGTTTCATGAGTTAACCCCCCAAAACGAACTTGATAAGCTACCTACAAAGCAAATTGTGCACAATATGCATGTAAACAAATATTAGAAAATGGTTTTATATTTTGCTAGATAATATTTGATTTGTTAATAGGTACGTAAATTGCATACAATATATACATATAAACATTATATATGCATTAACCTAAAATTTGGGATCAATAGGTATACTTCCCCTCTTATAATAAGACTCAACATATTTGTTTCACGTGCACATTTTAGTTTTCATTAGTATTATTTAAAATTATGTTCAAATATATTGTTAATATTTATGACACATCTCTTTGACAGTGGACTCCATTAATGCATTCAAATAGGCAATAAGTGCATTTATTTACTAGGTGCCGTCGTTTGATGGTAACGGATCACCAATCGAAGACAATTTTCTTTGCACTTGTTTAATGTGTGTCTTGTTTGATAGCACTGTAGTTTTACTTCTTCACATGTAAAGCATCTATTCCTTTTCACATGTAACATTGTTTATCTTATTATCACCATTCTAAATACATACTCCATTTATTTCCCATGTTTTGATGGCACTGCATTTCCAGTCATTGGACTCGGCCAATTTTATTAAGTTGCAAGGAATCTTCCTGTGAACGCGCAGTTACCCGGTAAACACCAACGTCCCAATCAAAGCACTTCATCGATGATTTCATATGCAGGGCTAAACATTAGCTCTTCTATCTTAATACAAATTTAATGTCTATCTTACAGAATAGATTTATTTTTATTTTTTAAATTGCATAAGCAACCATTCGAGATCTACACTTTAACCACATTTAAACCACAAGACTAATATGATTGAGAAGAGCACAAGAGCTTATAAATATACAACATATGAATGCATAAGAAACCATTGAGATCTACAGATTACTTGGAATTTGCAAGCTTGTAGGATGGTGCAAATTGTGTTTAGGTGCATGTTGGCCCTCACTGGAGTGGCATTGATCCTCTCCTCTCCAATCCAAGGTAAACTCATACTCATTATTCATTTTATTTTTTCCTAGTCTTGTTACATTATAAAGTAAGAGGATGAGGATGGTGGTGCAGGAGGATTAGATCAGCAACAATCTCCCATAGATATACAAACTTGGAATGCTCAAAACAATGAAGCTCTTGGGCCTTTGAAGAAGGAACATTCACCTGCAAAAGCAAAAATGATCAATAAAGGCTATGAAATTCAGGTTACTACTTGTCTTTCTCTTCTCTTACCTGTTGGCCTATGATAATACAAAATGGTGTAAAAAATGTTGAGTACAATACAGGTAGAGTGGTCTGAAGATGCAGGCAGTCTTGAAATAGGTGGTGTGGAGTACAAATTAAAGCAGTGTCATTGGCATCACCCATCGGAACACATCATAAACGGTTCCCTACGGTAATAACTTATACTTACCTTGATGCTCCATGCATAATAATGATTGGGCTACTTACACTGTAATTTGGGTGTGATGGGCAGGTACCCTTTAGAGTTACACATGGTCCACATATCTGATAACAACGAGATTGCAGTTATTGGTATCCTCTACGAGATTGGACCTCATAAAGACCATTTTCTCCAAAAGGTAGTATTGTTTTTCAATTGTTGTATAAATATATAATTGTTTTAAAATTTGTGTATGAGATGTTGAGTAAAATGTGTACACCTGACATGCATTAATAGATTTGATATTGTGTGGTGTTCACAGCTTCAGGACTCTATTCGTGAAATTGCCCATGAAGAAAAGATATATTTGGGTGTTGTAGATCCCGAAAAAATTGGGCTTGGAAGAGACCCATCATACTATCGATATAGTGGATCCCTCACCACTTATTCATTCAGAGAGGGAGTCACCTGGAGCGTAATGAAACAAGTAATTTACTTCTACTTATTTCCTTCGTATAAACATGCTACTCATTTTCCATAACAATTTTTTTTTAACTTACATTGTAGATTATTTTATCTACTCAGGTGAAGACTGCTACCCACCAGCAAGTGAATGATTTATGGGATGCATTGCATGGGGTAAATTTTCATATATTATATCGTATTTTTATCATATTTTTTATGAGGCTCTTCAAGATTAACTGCCACACATTTGATTACTTTAACGTTAATATGTAATGCAGTTAAAAGTTACTGTAAACAGACTTATTATAATATCTATTTTTCAAAGTAATTGTAAAGTTTAGGAAAAGAAAAGAAAGCATTCCATTGAACTAAGAGATTTATTGTTGCATAACAGAAGTCGAATTCAAGAGATGTGCAGCTACTAAACGGTAGAGTTGTTGAGGTGTATGAAGGCAGAGGAGACATATCACAAACATACAAAGCAGAGGAGAGCATCTTAGAAATATTTGGTGGTACTATCTAAGTTTCCTATGTTATGATAATAATAAATAGTCTGTAAGACTATTACATCTTTGTAATGAAGGGCTAGTGGCAGGTAATCTATCATGACGGGTGACATATATTTATGTATTTATATTTTAACGCCTTTGGCTTATATTATATGGGTGATGGATGTGTGTTACTTTCTGTTAAAATAAAAGATTTTGGGTTTTTTTTTTTAATAGTGTATTTAAATATATTGACGGATTTTTAATATATTTAATTCAAATTGTATTCTAAATGTTAAGATTATTTTAATTATTTATTAAATTTTATTGATATTAAAAATATATAATATATATTTATATTTTTTAATTAATATGAAAATAAAATCGTTTATGTGGTGGCCTTCTCTGGTTGGCAGCTCGCAGGCTTCATGCCTCTATTGGGTGGCCTCGCAGGTCTGAAACCTCCATCAAAAAAAAAAATTAAATAAAAAAAAAAATTATAAATAAAATTTATAAATGAAATTTAAAAAATATAATGAATAAAATTAAAAGACATCTCATTTGTAGAATTCCTTAGTTAATAGTAAACATTTCTAATAATCAAATATATTTAATTTTATTCTTATTTCTATAGATAATAAAAATACTATTTATTTTTTGTTTTTGAAAGATATCTATTTTATGTTTTAATTAAACTTCAATTTTAGCTTGGGGTATTTAGTTTATTACTATTTTTAGTTTGGGGCATTTAGTTTGAGATATTTTGAAGAAGAAAATTACTTGATGATGCATGTATGTGAATTGTCATAACATAAAAAATAAACAAGTTGGATGCATTGATTGTCTAAAATTATGTGTTGAATTGGCATTATCTTTACATTGATCTCATGAATTTAGGTCACCTATATAGACACAATTTAATTATGTAACCCACAAATATAATCATGTTGATAACACATTTGTATTCTTTTTTTTTTTTCTAAACTATCTACTTCTTGTTGATAATAAGTATTTAAAATTGCTTTAAGAAGGTTATCAATTTACTAAGGTCAAGTTCTCCTAGTTAAACACAAAGTAGGTGGGATTAAACATAACTTGAATTTAAATTTTAGAATTTGAGGTTTATATATGTGGATATGGGATTGACCTAGGATAAGGGACATAAAATATCTATGTGGGAAATTAATGTCAAAAAATGGAAGATGCAATAAATGTTAGACATATGAGAATGCGTCTAAAAATAGACAATATATCACTAGATATGTGGGAATGTGTAAATAAATAAGGGTGGTGGACCGATGAATGAGCTCAAATTTGTACAAGATTTTACGATTTTTGGATCTATAATTGTATGGAGACCTTGTCTCAAAATAGGGACAATACTAAATGGTAATTAGTAAGGGTATGCAAATTTCACCATTACATTTTACACCTACTTTAAGGTGTATGTGAATCCTAAAATAATTTATTGTACCAAAATTAAAGAAACACTCACAAAACATGCATGAAATTAAAAATAATTAGATAGAAAAGGGTATTGAGTTCATATAAAGTAATGGATCCCACTAGATATCATTGTGCATTCATTACCTTTGGCATGTGTGCTCCTTGAAAAATTGAAATTAAAGAAAATATGTGCAATGAGTAATTTATATCTAAAAAATGAAATAGACATGCAAAATATAAACTTGCTTAAATGTCTAGGAAATTAAAAAATTAAATTGAGAAGCAAGGTTATAAAATTAGTCATATATAGAAAATGATATGATGTGTGTTTATGTGGAATTTCAAACTCTGTGAAATTATATGATAAAGATTTATATAAACATGAAAATGAGTCTCTATGTGGAACTTCTCACTCCATAAAATCTCAACTCAAGAATTTAGGTACAATAAATGAATCGCCCTCCAATTGGTTGCACAAATAGTGTGCTAATAAATAGAGGGAAGAGAAAATATTGCATGAAATTTAATGCTATCTAAGGATAATCATGTAAATATATGAATCATGTAAAGTAAATGTTAATAATGATCATTTAACAATCAAGTAGGAATGAAAATCATGAATATAATATAAAATAGAGATGCATATCAATAAAAATAAGGCTTCCCTTAGCACAAGAAAATATAAATTATAATGTCACCCTCAATGGTAAAAAAATACCCATGTTAGAACATAGATCACTAGGATAGGCATATTCCCCTAACACAACATCTAAGATCTTGAGCACACAATGGTTGAGGTAAGGAAAGAGGTCCCTAGTGTTGAACACAACTATATTGAAAGGGGGGTTGAATCAGTACATCACTTAACATTTAATTCCATTCAAAATAGTTAAGCACCATTATACTTCGAGAAGGCATTAGGAACAAAAATGAAAACACACACACCTTATTTACATGGAAACCCTAAAGGGAAAAACCATAGTGAGAAAATTTTCTTTGATTTATTGCCCAAATCTAGCCTCACAAGTAGATATTAGATACTATATGTTATTTGCAAGCACCAACCTACAGGAGACACCAATCCCCAAAACAATCTGACAGGCATCAACCTATTTAAGACAATAATCTCACAATCTAAACACCATCTCAATACAACATGCACCAATCTCAACAAAACACTGACTTCAACCACATACAAGAAGAAGCAACAACTTCAGTATAGAATACCAAATTATAGAGTACAACAAAATCTCCATCATGCACTTACAAAGTGATTTTACAATTCTACTTTGTCAATTTTAGAGCTCCCATATGTGCCTTGCTCAGCATTACCTAAACATCCTTTGAAATGAAGAATTGATCATGAATAGCTTGGACATATTACATAATCATATATAGACACAAAACCATAATGTCACATAGACTATCACACACTTTTAAACTAGCTACAACAATTTGCATAAAGACTGATCTATGGTGATAGATAATACAACTATGTTGGCCCAGACCCAAGTTCAAAATCGTTGAAAAAACAAAAGTCAACCTAGAAAAATATTTCAAAATGTAGCCATGTTGGCTTGTACGGAGTAGAGGTCAAACTAGAAAATAGTCATTGGAACACATTTGAATCTCATCCATTTATCTTCAATCTTCATGGAAAAAATGAACGGGTCACATTCAAACCTTGAGCAAATATACCATGTTGAAAATTCCATAGTCCATACATAACACACACATGACAATTGTCAAAATTTCACACATTCATGAAACAAATGCCACATAACAAAATCTTTGTGCAAAGTCACAAAAACTTAAAGGATCCATCAAAATTAACCATTTCACATACTTTTATAGGCATAGTCTTGAGAGAAAATGTTTTCGTGAAGAAAGCGTCATGCATGAACAGATGTGTCCCACCTGAAATATGTACTTTATACTTTAGGCTTAGGAAAATATTTCTGAACCAAGGCAAGTGGTAAGTAGGGATGGTAAACAAACATTTCTTAGAGACGTAAGATGTCACTTAACCGACTAGAAACCACCTGGAGCAAGTCAAAAAAAAAATTGAACATAAAGTGCATGCCTATCTAAAACACTTAGGATTTAAAGAACTTGAAACTCAGCTCCTCTTGTAAACTCTGAATACATAGCCTTGAGGTAGAACATTGAAAACTAGACTTATGATACATCTTGATACTTGAAAATTGAAATGAGAAAACATACAGATAATTTGAACTTATCTTCTAAACAACAAAGCCAAATATTATAATGTGATGAAATGCGATGAATTTTTCTTTTTCCCATTGGAAATCCTAAATAGCAATATGATCTATCCTTACTCTATAGAATTTGGAGAACCCCTATGGTACATCTTATGAAATTTGAATCATGCATATCTTTCATATGTACCTGACTATCATCCAAGCCACAAGATCACATCTTCAAATGTGGAGAAATATAGAGCATTCTCTCAAGCTACTTCAGTACAACTTCCCATGCCTTTAATTTTCTAAAACCTTACATACATTCTTTCATCACTTATTCAATTCTTTATGTCAAGGGATAGAGAATACAATATTCACCCAACCACAGATAATAGTTAGAAATATTTTCATCAAAATCAAGAAACCACAACTTCTTCATATGAACATACATTTCAATCTGTCAACTTTCATTTATTCGTGAACAACAAAAGATTTGGTACAACTATGTACATCATGCTCATGAAATTCACCACCATGTCCTTCTCCTCACAACTCTTTTGATCATCACTCCTAAGAGTGCACCTCTAGACTCTTACTCTTTTGACACCTCTGAACATCAGATGCAACCTTCCACAATGCACCACTATTAACATAAATGACAACACATGCATCAATATCCTCCTTTTACATTGATGGAAAAACTAACCTAATATGTAATTTCTCTCCCTTTCACATCAAGGGAAAAGGGAAAGTGGTCTTCATCTATATTTGGAACAAGATACAAGTGTTGAAAACACTAGAATACTGAGAGGTCCGGCTGAATCAATATGCTTTAAAATTTAATCCTAATTAACTACTATTGATGTTGAGTTTGTTGGAAGAATAAGGAATTTTTCATTGATACATTTGTTGGAAACATGAGCATGGGGGATGAGCACAAGTTGTACAATTATGCATTGCAATGTGGTCATTGATGTCAACATTGTATTCCGATATGAAGACCGTTGTGGAGATTAGTTTGGATGGTTTAAGCATGGTTGAGGATGATTATGAAAGGAAATTTTGCAAGAAGGTTTGATCTAGTAAAGGTGGTTGATATTAAAATTGACTAAGTGTCAATACAAGTAATTCCAATATACAGGACATTCGGTTTTTGGGTGCGGGTATGTGTAGGATCATCATGGAAAAAACAGGCCCTTAAGTGGCAATAAAAAGACAAAAAATTAGAGTTAGACAACTTGACGTAAAAATTTGAATAATTTATCTATATTATTTCAAAAAAAATGTAAAAATAGAATTTGTAGCAAATTGAATGTAGTTTCTAAACTACTAGACCTTTATTTTTTATTTTTAGATCTATTTGGTGAAAATTTGAAATTTCAATGCAGTAGTTTTTAAATTTCAAGGTAAAAATAAGAAGTAGGTATCTGTCTAACCACCCTAACCACAGTAAAATGATAATATTTTTTTATATGCTTTTGAATATAAGTAGAGGACTCATGTCCTGATGTGATGCATATATTTTTATAATTTTTTTCCAGGTAAATAATTAATTATGATTTTTTTATTACAACTTTTGAAAAATATAAAAGCTCATCTGTCTAACCACCTTAACTTCTTTAAAAATTCATGAAATTCATTTTTCTATTTTTTAATCCTATATTATGCAAATCATAGAATGTGACGCATTTTTCGGATTCAAAAAATGTGATACCATTTGAAAGTTATAGATGTTTTTCAATCAACCTATCAATCAGAACTTTATTCGTAATTCTAATAAAAAATGAATAATAATTATTTATAAAATTCAAAGTAAATAATAATTTATATTGGTGGAAAGCTGAGAATCTCCTCTAAAAACCCTTTTCGTTTCATCAATTTTGGGTAAAAAAAAAGTTGTCAGCCACATGGACCATCATATGGCTTACATATCGCCACTTTTTGGCCCATCATGATCCTGCACATACCCGTGCACATTGATCTATTGTATAATATCTTGCTCTATAGTTTTGGGATAATTTTGATGGTTGTTAGAAGAGTCTAAATGCATAATTTCATATTTTTTTGGCTCTTAGTGTTGAAGTTATGAATGATAGTGTATTGTCTTGATAGTAATAGGTGTTTTCGAGTTTAGTGCATATGTTTTGGTGGATCCACACTTCTCCACAAATTGGAATCTAGCTTTGCAATTTTGTGGGAAGGTTGACAGGTGTCAGTAGTGTGCATATTCAAAAAGGAATAGAGTTTGGAGGTCCACATGTATAAATGTGGGTGTACATTTGGCAATTTTTTTTATTAGGTCATTATCAATGTCAACCTAATGAGTTTTGTGTGCTACAAAGGTTGAATATGTATTGATCTATTATTTGGGTACTATTTTGGGTCCATGCTAGCCTACTTTGAATTTTTATGAGTTTCAAATCTTGGTGCAAAGTATGTGTGTATGGATCGAGATCCAAAATTTTTTATATTACATATTACATCGAATTAGGCCAACCTAATTGATGTTGTAGATGAAATGGATATATATGGAGGATATTTTTTTATGTTTTATGTAGAGTGATATGTGATAAGAGTTTGTGGATGTGAATTGTGTGAATATAGAGAGAATGTAGAGTAGAGCAAAGTATTAATTTAGATCAATATGAAGTGTGTAAAGTTTGTATTTTGAGCTTGAATGAAACTGTAATTCATGCATAGGTTAGATTCAATTGTAACAGTTCAAAACTTAGCTGTCTACAACAATCTATTCTATCTATTTCTTCTTTCAGTGGGTAGTGAGCCCACTTGGATAGTGAGTCCACCTACAGTGAAAACTTTTTTGATATAATATAATTGGTTAAAATATATTGTGAGCTAATCCTCACTGTGGTTTTTCCCATTTTAGGTTTTCCACGTAAAAATCTGGTGTTCATGTGTTATGTGATGTTGTTGGTTTTTTTCATGCTTTCATTCATTACTAAAAATTTATTATGCTATGAGGATTGAATGTTTAAATGCTTAAGTGATTTAAAATAATATTGATTCACCCCCCTTTTAGTATTTTGAGTGTTCAACAGTTGGTATTAGATATTGTTTCCTTGGAAGGAGCTTGACTACTTTGGGAAGATCTTGTAGGTTGAACACATGTCTATTAGATGACTTTGTACTCCTCTAGAATAGATACTTGTTGTTGGGTTTACAGGAAGAAGAGTGCATGGTTGACATGAATGGAGAACTCATAATAGCACTTCAATATTTAGAAAGAACTGAAAGTGAGAATAATGTTCTGAAAGAAAATTTCAAAGAAGAAATGAATGTATCAAAAAGTTAAGAGAGAAAATCAAGAAGTTTAGATAACTTGATATAAGAAAGTTAATGAGCAATTGAAGCAAGTTGGAATGAGTAAATTACCAGTCTAAAGGTGCAAGTTGAAGAAGGAAAAATAATTGAAGAATGAATAAATGTAATGGTGAAAAGAAAATCTAAAGAATGCACAAAGCTTGAACACGAATTTGTGAATCTAAGATCAGATCTTGAAAAAGCAAGAATTTATGAAGACAAATTTAAAATGAGCTCCACAAAGCTTGATGAAATTATTTCAAAATAGAAAAGATCTAAATACAATGGTGGATTAGGGTTTGAGATAAAATAAAGCTTAAAGACAAATCAAACTACAACTAACCTAAAAAGAAGACTAAAGACAAGAAGGATAATGGCAAGAAAATCCAAAATCAAAGGAATAAAGCTACAAGACCACTGGTTAGACAACCAAATGCACAAAGGTACCCATCTTTAAATGGTTTCTTGATGAATATTAGGGTGGAGGTTAACAACACGGTCTTAATTAAAAAATATTTTCAACTTTGTAACCCTAACTTGGTGGCTTTCTCATATATCCTCTATTTCTCGTAGTAGTACTTGAAACAAGGTTTTTCCCACATAAATTTCAGGGAAGACCCAACACCCAAGATTTGAACACCAATACAGATACCCATTAAGCCACTTAGTAACATATACAATTTGTAGATATGGTTTTTTTGTAACAACACCCTCCAATTTGAAATGTTACACTCCTCTTAGTTCTAATTAGGCTTGTTTTGCAAAGCAACTTTTGGGTTTAGAATCTCCACACCTCAATTCTTCATTTCATAGCTTTTGAAATGTCATATGGGGTTTGTACATATAGTTTTCATCAACTGAAACAATCTCCAAAGAGCTTTATTTCAAAACCCTAAACTGACTACCTAATCACCTAAGCCTAATGCATGGTGATATTAGGCTCTAGGGTTGCATCAAAATAAGCCCTAACTGCATCCCCTACTTATAGAAACATTAAGAACAACCTATTTACCTCCATTCCACCGATTATTAGATTTTTCCACTAGTGGAATGAGCTCTAATCCATGTTTTCTTCAATCAAACCCTCAAACCCTCAAGGCCCTAACTCAATAAAAATGAATGAAATAAATTGAAGAATATAGTTAACTCAGTCACCATCAATACCAATACACCTCAACACATGCATAGGCCATACAAAATCATACAAGTCTGTCTAGTAGCAAGAAAACACTAAAAATTACAAAAAAATAGAGTATTTCTTATTGCTTGATCACCAAATCATCACCAAAAGATTGAATCAAACATCCCAAGGAATATTTAAACATTTTATATCCAAAACCAATGGTTCCAAACTATCTTTCAAACATCTGGCCGTTCAACTTCCACATAAGACCAAAAATGTAAAAGTTGCTTGAGCAACTTTGCAACTTTCTGCAAAACTTGACAGCTTGACTCAAAAGCGACCCCACATGACCAAAAACATGAACCATGGTCTTAATGGACCTTATTAAAAACAAAATTGACTCAATATTACAAAAAATTAATATTGACCCCCCTTTACATCATGAAGACTAGGTGGTCCTGCACCATACTCCTAGGTAAAACAAAATCTCAAGTTCCACTTGAGAGGAAATCTTGAACTATTGTACCATGCTTTTTGATGTCTTCCTCTATCATCCAGGTGGCATCCTCCATAGGAAGGCCTTGCCACTTCACCAAATACTCATAGTACACCTCGTTTCTTGTTCTCTTGGCTTCCTTTGTATCCAAAATACATTCTATCTTTAATTGTTGACTTGGTGGAAAATATTGGATCTAATATTCATCTAGAACCTGTAATGTACCTGCATCTTTACTTTCAATCACAATCACTTTATAAGTCTATAGGTCAGAAAAATTTAAAATTGGGGAGATAGAAACTCCAGGAGGGAGTTCTATCTCATAGGTATTTGCTCCAAATTTGTGGACCACCCTACATGGCCCTATCTTCTTCATCTGCAGCTTTGAATACTTTTCTTTAGGTATTCTTTCCTTTCTCAAATGAGCTAAGACCAAGTCCTCCACTTTGAAATGAACCTCTCTCCTTTTCAAATTTTCATGTTGTTTATATTTATGAACACTCTTTTGAAGCTTCTCTCTAACCTACTGATGTATGTCTTTCATGGCCACTACAAATGCTTCTCGTTCAACACTCCTCTCCATTCCACTCAAATATCTGAGTTCAAACACTCCCCTAGGCTACAATCGATACACAATCTCAAAAGGGCTTTTACCAACACTTCGGTTTACAGAGTCATTATATGAAAACTTAGCTTGGGGAAGGATCGGATCCTATTGTGTTGATTTTTCTTTTGTCAAGCATCTAAGGAGATTTCTAAGGATTTTATTGACTACTTTAGTCTACCAATCTGTTTGGGGATGATAGGTAGAGCTAAAGGTCAAGTTTGTTCCTAACTTCTTCCAAAGGGTTCTCCAAAAGTTACCCACAAATTTATTGTCCCTGTCTAAAACAATGGTTAATGGGAATCCATGGATTCTAACCACCTCCTAGAAAAACAACCCTGCAATGTATGAGGAATCATTTGTACTTTTACATGGTATAAAGTGTGCCATTTTTCTTTACCGGTCTACATCAACAAACACTATCAAATCCTCTTTTTTGTTTGGGCAACCCCAACAAAAAATCCATGTTGATGGACTCTCATGGTCTATTTGGGATTGGAAATGATAGATAGAAACCTGCATTTGTACTACAACCCTTGGATTTTTGACAAACAATGCACTTTTCTACAAATTTCCTGATATCACTTTGCATCTTGGGCAAATAATAATGTCTTCTTACCTATTCTAAAGTTTTATCCACACCAAAGTGACCTGCTAAGCTACGACAATGCTTCTCCTTAATCAAATTGTCTTTCATAAAGAATTTGGGAATGCAAAGTTAAGCCTCTTTAAAGAGTAAACCTTCTTGAATCAAGAATTTAGAATTGTCTTCAAGAAAGTTGTCATTAAATTGATTGCAAGAATCATAAATTTCTTTGAAATCATCATCCTCTACATACATACCTTTCAAAGCATCAATACCCACACTCTGCAACTGAACCTCTTGAACCAACAATGTCCTTCTGCTCAAAGCATCTGCCACCTTGTTTGACTGCCCCTTTTTGTGTTTGATGGTAACCGTGAAACTTTTTAGGTACTCCACCCACTACAAATGTTTGTGGTTGAGTTTGACTTGGTTGTTTAGGAACTGCAAAGCATGATTATCATTAAAAACAATGAATTCTTTCGGAAGGAGATAGTGTCTCCACTTCTTCAATGATTGCACCATAGCATACAACTCCAAATCATAAGAGCAATATTTTTTCTTTGCCTCATTGAGCTTCTCACTGAAGAAAGCAACAAGCCTTCCCTCTTGGATCAATACTACCCCAATTGCATACCCACTTGCATTACATTCAATGGTGAAAATTTTGTTAAAGTCATGCAATGCTAAGATAGGTTGTTGTGCTACCCTTTGTTTCAGATATTGGAAACTCTTTTTTCCCTCATGAGATCATACAAAAATTTTCCTTTTATCCCCTTTTATTGTGTTAATGATTGTAAAGCATATATGATTGAAATTCTTCACAAAGTTTTCGTAAAAACTGGCTAGGCGGTGGAAACTACTTACCTCACTTACTGATGTAGGAGTAGGCCAACTAAGAATTGCTTCCACCTTAATAGGATCCATCTTCAAAGAGCCCTTAGAGATCACAAATTCAAGGTACACCGTTTATTCCTTCATGAATTCACACTTCTTCAAATTTATCATTACCTTTTTTTCATTCAACTTTTTCAAAACCAAGTCTAGATGTTGCAAGTGACCCTCTTTAGTTTTGCTAAAAATAAGAATATCATCCAAGTAGACAACCACAAACTTACCTATGAAGGGCTTAAGGAATTCATTCATCAATTTCATAAATGTTCTTGGTGCATTTGAAATCCCAAAAGGAATGACAAGCCATTCATATAACCCCTCATTGGTTTTGAAGGCATTTTTCCACTCATCCCCCTCTCTAATTTTGATTTGGTGGTAGTCACTTTTGAGGTCAATCTTAGAAAAATAACAAGCTTTCCCCTCCTAAAAAATCCATCAAATCTTCCATTCTTGGTATGGGGAACATATACCTTATGGTAATATTTTTAATGGTCCTTGATTCAATGCACATTCTCCAATCCCCTGCTTTCTTTGGTGCTAAAATAGTAGTCCAACAACACATGGGCTGAGACGCTCTCTTATTAGGCCTTTGTCAAGTAGCTCTTGAATTTTTTTTGCTAATCTCTTCATTTTGTTTTGGAGTCATTTTATATGCAACTTTTTTAGGTAGGTTTTCCCTTAGTATGAAATATATGTGGTGGCACACATCTCTTATTAGTGGTAAGGAATCAAGAAGTTTATCTACCATAATGTCTTTGTATTTTTTCAACAAGGCTTGGACTTCTTTAGGCACATAATCAACCTTTGTTGCTTTCATGACAGATTTTGGTCTGATTACAATGGCATAGCCTTGTCCACCCTCTTCTTTCATGGTTTTCAAGAATCATTTTCTCCTACCAACATTATACTAGATCCTACTTGTTGTCTAGGCCTTCATCTTGTAATGGTGTGAGTGTAAATGATATATCTCGATCTTTTCTATCATATAAGTGTTCTTTTTCCCATCATGTTTAGCCTTCCTATCATACTGCCATGGTCTCCCTAAAAGTAGATGGCAAACATCCATCAGGATGATGTCACACAATATTTTACCTTTATACCCTCCCATGTCAAATTCCACCCAAGTTTTCTCATTTACTAGGACCTGCTACCCCTTGTTCAACCAAGAGACCTTGTAAGGAATGGGATGCAAGATTCTCTTCATTTTTAACTTTTCTACCATCTCTAGATCAACTAAATTATATGTGGAACCAAAATCAACAACTTTATAAATTTACCTTGAGATTTGTAGGTGGTTCTAAAGAGGGATTTTATTTTTGAGGCTCTTTCACCATAGGGACCCTGATCAATGTTCTTCTTACCATCAGAGATTCACCAATTTTTGGAGCAAGATGCTATGATGGAGAGTTTACACTCTCATTGTCTTCTTCTTGCACCAATTGAGTTCTCCTTTCTCCACCATGTGAAGTTGAAGGTTGCTTATTAGAACATTGCCAAGCTTGATGACCAATCTTGTTACACTGATAAAATCTTCCTGAGAATGTATTTGATCCTCTTCCCTAACCTCCAAATCTACCTCTACTATTTGACCTCCTACCTCTGAAGCTACCTCTTGGTTTTGAGCTCTGCTCTTGATGACCACTTGTTTCTCCTTGTGGCTTTGTGGACTGTCCTCTTCCTCCAATTGTTCCTCTACCCCTAAAGCTTCTTCCTCTGCCTCTACTTTGCTTCTCCTACCTTATCTTCAACCTTTCTTCAGCCTTGACTTCCATTTGAAAATCATTCTTCCATCATTCTAGGGGTGGTAAGACTTAACTCATCTTGCATATTGAACCTCAATCCATTTATGTACCTGGCTACTTTCTCCACCTCATCCTGAACATGACCTACCCTTGTACTTAGCTTGTGAAACTCCTTAGTATAATCCATTACATCCATCTCCTTTTGTTTGAGATTTTGTAGATTTCTAAATGTTTGTATTGCATAATCACCGAATGGAAATTGGCTCTTGATTTTGGACACCATTCTATCCCATGAATTGGTTTTTGAATTTCCCTTCTTTAACCTCTCTTCCTGCACATAATTCCACCAAGTTAAGATAGGGCCTTTCAATTTTTTTGGAAAATTCCACCTTTTGATCATCTGCTACCTCTTCATATTCAAAATAGTTATCAAGTGCATCAATCCAACCTAGCACCTCTTCACTATCCATCTTCCAACCATACATTGGAAATTCCATATTCACCTTAGGAGTGTCTCCTTTGACAACCTACAACATCTTAACCATTCTCAATTCATTAGGGTCCAACTCTTCCTCATCTTGGACTCCTCTTTGAGGATTTTCATTCTCGCCCTCTTCGTCTTCCTCTTGGTCACTTTGGTGTTTGGTGACCATGCCTCTTCTTTAGTTTGATTCAAGTGTTGCAAGTCTAGCTAGGAAATATTCTTGAGACTCCTTCACCTGTCTCAACTCCTTGGCATGCTTTTCTTTCAACTCTCTCACTTATCTGGTCATTGGATTACTTTTAGGAGGCATCTTTTCTTCTTTCAAACTTCAACCTTTTCCAGCTATTGACCAAAACCTATGATTTGATACCAATTTGATGCAGAGTAGGCTGGAGGTTAAAAACACAATCTTAATTAAACAAGCTTTGCATCTTTGTGCCCCTAACTTGGTGGTTTTCTCATAATTCCTCTATTTCTCCTAATAGTACTTGAAACAAGGTTTTTCCCACATAACTTTCAAGGAAGACCCAAAACCCAATATTTTAACACAATCCAGATACCCATTAAGCCACTTAGTGTAATGCCACAGAATTGCACCCAGGAGAAATTCCACATTTTTGCATCTTGCCTTGCATTTATGACACCTTGGAAACATTAATGGTAAAATCTCATGAGTCAGAACTTCGCGATTTTGACTCCATGAGGACACATGGTGAGACGAAAGAAGCCCGACAAGGCGTTTCCTGAAAATATAAGCTCATAGGCTCTAGACACCTGCATGGTGGGCAAACGTCCATGTGGCGTGCTAGCATCCTGGCAGTTTTTCGAGTTTGAAACGATGAATCTAGAAGCCTGACCCTAGCGACACGTGTCCGGGACATTAGGTCTCGGGTGAAATGGCTTTGTGCCACCCTTGCATGCATTAAAACTCCTTTTGAACCTCATATTGGGGGAGGAAGCCATAAACTCAATCATCCTCACCACTTGCTCTAGTCTTGGGAAGGCTCTACCCTTGAATAGCAACACCTTTACTAGCGAAGCCATGTCGGATTGAGGTCCTTCTAGCAGCTACCAGCTCTCCAGTAGCTACAAGCTCTCAAGAAAGCACATTGTGGTGCACCCATGTGCTCTAGAAGAGGGTCTTGACCCATGGGTAACACTCTCTCTCCTTATCGCTCTTTCCTACTAGTTAATTTACTATCATGTGGTGCAGGTTCTACTCCGAAGCAGGTTTTTTTTTCACCACACACTTTGTTTACTTCCTTTATGCTTTTTTCCAAACTTGGTTGTCTGTGGAGGTGGCAACACTAGTATGGTGGTCTGACTGAGGTAGGCTCCTATATAGCCCCAACATTTTCCCCTTAATCAGTTGTGTGTAGGTTACAAATGGGAATTGGGACTAAATATCCAAATGCATGAAGGTAATCTTATTTTGACCCCTTTTGTATTTTCCTTTGGCTCTTAGCTTTCAATTGGTTATTCAACTCATCAAGCTTTCTAATCAGAGTCAAGAAATAAGACTCTATTTCATCTGCCTGAGATCCTAAGTTCTTTATGATTGGGGACGCCAACATGCCTTTTAGACGACAATGCATCACGCTAGCATCCTAGAACTATGCTGACGTCTTTTGGCCAAGAGCTTCTCAGTCAGGGATAGAAACCTAGAAGTCTTGCTCTCTCGAGTCTTGAACCTATTCTCTCGCTCCCCTTCATGATTCTTTTGGTCTGTTCAATTTGAGGTGTATAAGGGCAGTTCATTCCCTGGTGATCTCTTGAGAAGATAGAGACCTATGTTCAACAAATCCCTCTTATATCACATTTTGGTGAACCTGACGTGAACTGTTAGATCCATTTTCGTAATGCCTTCTAGCTATGGCGAGTTATTTTTTGAACAAGATTTTGATATGTTGGAAGATGCTTTGGATGATTTCTTAGAAGCATTTTCCCCTATATGTAAATCTTCAAGAAAAACTCCTTCCTTGCCAGCTGAGGAGTCGTTAAACGTGGTGGTAGTTTCTGTGGCTCCTCTAAGCCCTGAGAAACCCTTCATTTACATGACCCTGGCCGAACCGTTCCCCAAGAAAGTGTATTCTTCCTATGGGATTTTAGGTCATAGTGACCCATCAATTTTATATTCAAGATTTTTGAAGCCTATTGACTCTACTTCTTATAATGTCATAGGAAACACATACCCTATGGGGAGAAATCTACAGAAGTTAGAAAAATAAGCTACCATTCCTACATTGCAGCCAGATCATGTTACTACTTCTTTACCTCTGTCTCAACCTAACCTTCCTCCAGCTCCTAAAAACGTGATCAAAGCACTAGGTGATTACGATCTCATTGAGCAACTTCATGTTACTTTGGCTAAGATCTCGCTATGGGATTTGCTTCAGACCGCCCCAGTTTATCAAGATATGTTGTAGGAGGCCTTACAAAATATTCTCTTGCCTGCCTTGACTAGGCCTATGGATGTTGACGCATTGATGGCACATATTCAAGTAGATTTTCTGAATATTATGTTCCACCCGTAGCAACTCCCACCTCCAGAAATGTAGAAGCAAGCAGAACCTTTGATGATCATAGTAAATGTTAACAAAATCAATATTAGATGTACCCTCGTTGACACTGGTTCGACCCTCAACATTTGTGGTATAGATCTACTACCTAAAATAAAGGTGGATTCATCTTCCTTGGCCACTTCTTCCTTATACATTCGTGGGTTCGATAACGTTGGTAGCCAAGCTCTAGGTATGATAACATTACCTTTGCAGTTGGGTCTCCTTACTTTGCGTACATTGGTTTATGTAATTCCTAACCCATTACCATAAAATATCATTCTAGGAAGACCTTGCATTCACGATATGGGTGCAGTAACTTCTACCCTGCATCATTCTCTGAAGTTTGTCACTAACAATCGGGTGGTTACAGTTAAAGTAGATCCAAAAATTGTGAACCTTTGTTTGCTAGCCACTGCTAGTCATAACTCAACTACTTCTATCCTCAAGAATTGCATTCTCTCCTTGACTGCTGACAGTATGGCCTGTTCCTAATTGATACCTTCCATGAAAGCTATTCCGTGAACAAGTACCAACCAAGATGAATTACCTAAGACAGAAGAATGTGAACCCCCTCCGCCTTATCCTTTGTCTCCTGGGGCGAACTCTCTTTTAAGCGATAATTGGGGTTCCTTGAATTTCTTTGAATTCTTCATAGAAGAATATAGGTTGAACCCCTCTGCTATGGATTTTCTGAGTTCTACTAGTAAGATAAAGAGTGATCCTCCCGCGAAGGAAGAGAAGTGTGATCCTATCCAGGAAACCACTCCTCCCCTAGAGAGTCACTCTACCCCTATAAAAGAGGTTAATGCTTGCAAGCTAAGCAAGGGAAATGGGACCACTTCCATAGAAACGTTTGATGTCCATTGGTGGAATGAAACACTCTACATGGAGCTGCCCCCTCCTGACACTCTACAAGCTCTCTATGGGTTTGGTTATAAAATTTCCTCTCAGTATGACTACGAGAAGAAAGGCCTAGGATGTATCGAGCAAGGAATACAAGACCCTATCTAGTTTAAGCAACGAAAACACAACCTGGGTTTGGGATTTCCTGTTGAATAGCCTAAGCAAAAACATTGGTGGGGTGTTAACATGATTTCAGCTGAACCGTTAAACCTGGTCCATCCTGAGCTGGTAGAAGAAATAGGAAGAACCGAGAAAGTTCTTGTAGACATCTTCTCTTCAGATGAAGCCTTGGAGGAGTTTATAGGTGCTTATTCCCTATTGCATCCTTATCATCACAAGAAACGATTCTTGTATCACTTGCATATACAAGCATACTTTAGAGAATTTGTTCTAAGTGTTGACAAGGAAGATGCTCTATATAATGTCAGTGATAATGTTTCAATATCTCATTTGGAGGATCATAGTTCTCTCCTTAAAGGGTATACTATCGAAATCCCTGTTAATATAGGATCTCCAGAAAAAATAATCAAGATAGGGAAGTGCCTCTCTATCGAAGAATCAGATGAACATTCCGCTCTCTTGCGTACTTATAATGATATCTTCGCTTGGACATATGAGGATATTCCTGGTATAGATGAGTCTATAGTGGTCCATAATATTGTTCTATGTCTCGACGCTAAGCTCATTAAGCAAAAAATCTGAAAGATAAATCCCAGGGTAGATCTAATGGTCAAGACCAAGATAGAGAAGCTATTGAAAGCAGGCTTTATCTGCCCCATTGACTATTCTCCCTGGATCTCAAATATAGTAGCTGTTAGTAAACCGGACGGTCGTATTTGCATATGCATTGACTTTCAAGACCTTAACAAGGCTTCTCTTAAAGATGACTTTCTGCTACCTAATATAGATATGATTGTGGACTCGACCGCAGGCCATGCATTGTTATCTTTCATGGATGGTTTCTCGGGTTATAATCAAATCTGTATTAATCCGTATGATCAATACAAGACAAACTTTACCACCTTTTGGGGAACCTTTTGCTATGTGGTCATTCCCTTTGGGTTAAATAATGTAAGAGCGACTTACCAAAGAGTGATGACCTTGATATTTCACGACTTGATTCACAAGATCTTGGAAGATTATGTTGATGACATCTTGGAAAAGTTTGTAAACCATCAAGATCATGTGAAAAATCTTCATCTTATCTTCAAAAGGCTTCGACTTTACCAGATGAAGCTCAATCCCCATAAGTGTGTCTTCGACATTTACGCGGGAAAGCTTCTCGGGTTTATAGTCTCTTATTGTGGGATCAAAGTAGACACAAATAAGATTGATGCTATTATTAACATGTCCCCTCCAAGGAATATCACCAAACTACAAAGCTTACAAGGGAAATTCAGGAAATTTGTAGATTCATACCTCAGTTGGCTGACCATACCCTTCCTTTCACCTATCTCTTGAAGAAAGATATTCGCTTTATATGGGATGAAGAATGTCAACAAGATTTTGAATCTATCAATGCTTATTTGACCAATCCTCTTGTATTAATACCAACTATGCAAGATAGACCTTTCCTAATTTATCTCGCCACCTCACCATATGCTTTGGCAGCCTTACTGGCCCAGTATGATGATGTAGGAAGAGAGAGAGCAGTTTACTACATTAGTCACATCCTGATTGATTGTGAAACCCATTATTCATGCATGGAGAGGTAGTGCCTTGCTCTTGTCTTCACTATACGGAAGCTAAGACAATATCTCGTCCATGCTGAGACTCACATCATAGTGAAAATAGATCTTTTGAAACATCTATTCTCTAGCACCGACCTTGCTGGGACACTAGCAAAGTGGATTATGTTGATGTCTGGGTTTGATATGAAATTTTTCACTCATAAATCGGTAAAAGGACAAGTTGTTTCCGACCAATTGGCAGGAATTCCCTCGCCTCGCTCCTTCCCCGGGTTGGATTTATTCCCTGATGAAAATATCTTCACAATCAACTCCCATCTCGAATGGAAAATGTACTTCGATGGATTGAAGTTTCAGACTGGTTTTGAGGCAAGTGTAGTCCTGATGTCCCCTAAAGGTAAACCGGTCCCCTTATCCTTTCGATTATATTTCCTATGTACCAATAATATCACCGAGTACAAAGCCCTTATCGTCGGGTTGCATACCATAATTGTATTGAAAATTAAACACCTTCATGTACTAGTCGACTCTGAGCTTATTGTGAATCTAATCATGGGGACCTATCAAGCTAAACAAAGTAAGTTGTCCTAATATAGAGACCTCTCTTTTTCCCTGCTTAATCAATTTTCCTCTTTCACAATAAACAATATCCCTAGATGAGAAAATAGACATGCAAATGCCATGGCAAGCACAACTTCCTTGGTACCTTCCAAAGAAGATACAAGGGAATACCACTTTGTAATATAGGTCTTGCAAACCCTGGTAGTTCTTGATCAACTCACACCCAAGTCTCTGACTTGCCTCCATGCAAATTTGGGAGAGTGGTTCTCTAACATCTACAATTACTTAAGGAATGGAAATTTTCCTAAAGGTGCGACAAAAAACCATTGCATTTGCATATGAAAGCTTTTAGCCCGCTATGTCATCTTATCCGATGTTCTCTACCATAAAGCGTACAACGAATTGCTACTAAGATGCCTCACTAGAGCAGAAATACCCCTTGCCCTTAAAGAAGCCCACGTGGTTTCTAGGGGTGGAAATTTTATTGGTAGATCCCTGGTGAGAAAGTTGACACATATGGGGTATTATTGGTAGACGATGGAAAATGATTCCTTCGGTTTCGTCAAAAAAAATATTAAATGTCAACAACATAACCACCTTATCCATGCTCCCACTCAGAAGCTATAGAACCAAACTTCCCCTTGGCCATTCACAAAATGGGGATTGGATATTATTGGGAAAATATCACCTCCTTCTTCCAAAGGATATACCTTTATTATCACTGCTACAAATTATTGCACAAAATGGGTTGAATCCATTCCGATCCGATCCAGGAATAATGAAATATGTAACTTCCTATTGAAGAACATCATTTCCCAGTTTGGATTGCTTGCTACACTTGTTTCTGACAATGGTACACCATTTAAAAATAAGGAAATAAAGCAATTCCCCAAAAAAAAATCATATTCAACATAGATTTTCTATACCATATTATCTGCAATCCAATGGCCAAGCTAAAGCTTCTAACAAAATGATTGAGCTAATCTTCTACCAGATGGTTAATAAACACGATAAGGATTGGCACATTCAGTGAACTTATGCTTTGTGGGCCTATTGCATGAGTGTTCACATGATGACAAGAACGATGCCCTATAACCTCATGTATAGTGCCGAAGCTATCATGCCTTTAGAATTGGAAATCTCATCTTTACGAGTTTCCCTTAGTGGGGTGATTGATGATGAAACCTATTGGGTTAACCGCTTACATCAACTTGAGATGCTCGATGAGTGCCATTTACAAGCCCTCGATTACCTCAAATATTACCATCAATCACTGTCCAAATGATACAATCAAGGTGTGCTTCCTAGGACCTTCAAGATAGGAGACTTGGTTCTATATGAAAATCAACAGAATATGAACGCGATACCTAACCAAAAAGGGAAATTTAGTCTTAATTGGTTAGGTCCTTACATTGTGGTTTCTGTATACAGTTTGGTTGCCTATGGATTATCATATATGGAGGGAAAACCTTTAAAAAACCCTATTAACGCAATGTATCTTCATCGATACTATGCATAGTGTTCGAATGTGTCATGTATGTGATGTTCTCCCCAAAAGGTAGTAATACTGGATACATAAAAATCTATCATCTATATTAGAACATTATAGCATTTGATTGACATATGGATAAATGTGTCAAATTAAATCATGATTAACATCTAATAATAACATAAATCCATGTAATAAAAACCATCCATAGCATAAGCATATATGAAAATGTAAAAGCATGCACACATGAAAAACTAGGATATCGAAACCGATGTATATATATGTGTGTCCAAGGTATGGATCAAATGTCATATACATATATCGTGCCACTGCTATAAAAAATGAGTGACTACTGAATATGTGTCTATACAGAATATCTACAAGTATGCATGTATATCTACATCTGGCTGCAAAAATGATATACAAAATGAGGATCCTATCCATGTGGCATGTGGCTCCCTGAGCCCTTTGGCTCTAGTGGCCACTCTGGTACTTTGCGAGGAGGCTACATGGTGGTCTGTGATTGGGATCGATGTGAGCGCGATGCAGATAGGCCTGCCTGTATCCCTCTGAGCTCCCCCTGCAATGAGAAGATATCCATCCTTGCCTATATCAGCTCTTGCTATAGTCGTTGAACATCTGTTAGGATCACAACAACTGCCTACACATTGAGCTCATCAATGTGGCTTTGAAGGGCATCATGTGTCACCTTAGTAGAATCATCCCTCGTCATGGTCACATCTCGCTCGGCAAGCGTCATCTGTAGCTCCCCCAATAGCTGATCTCATTGACCCCTAGTGATAGTCAGCTACACCACATCCGTGCATTGCTCCTCATATGTGGTCCGTAGACATGCCACTGGCTCAAAAGTGGGGGCATGCTTCCCCGCTGAAATAGGTCGATATGCATCTAAGACCATTCCTCGGATCGATATAGCAAGGGCCAACTCTGAAACAAATTGATCTATGAGCCTAGTCCATCCCTATGCATCCTTTGCAACCACAAAGGAGAGAAGAGGATCAGTATCACATGGCATGTATATGTATTAAAAGCGTAAGAAGAAATATGAAAAGTAGGAAAGTAACAATAATACAGTATGTATACCTGGATCCCCTGGCTGCTAGGTGGGATCAGGGTGTGGATCAGCACTGGGGCTTATGCCGTCGATATTGGCAGCCACCCCAAGAGATGCTAGTGATGTTGCTAGGATGGTGGAAGCTAGCAGTGCCAATGAGACATGAGTAGCTGGTGTGGGAGTTGACCTCCTACATCATCGTGGCCTCACAGGTACCGCCTCCTCCTCCTGTCCTGGCTCCTCCTCCTCCTCTACTCTGCCCTACTAGCGGCCTCTCCTCCTACCCTATGCTAGCTACTAAGGCTCCTCCTCTTGTGGGCCTGGGTCTCCTCCTAGAGTCCCCTCGCCGAATATGAGCATAGGACGATGCCTCTCCCACCATCGGGTAAAATCTGCTACCACCCCAACATTATCCACTGTCACCATAGCCGGTAGATCATGGTCGGGCTTGTCATCATCTGAAAAGATGATGTCTATGATAGAAGGTTGAGGGCGATCACTGACCCTCATTGCACTATGGTATGCCCTAGTGTATGTGGGTATGGTCTGTACACGGCCATGCTACTACATGACTTGACTCCAGTAGAATGGTACAGTGATGTAATAATGGAAACCCACTAAAAAATTATCCCCCTATAGGTTCTTGAGGAACCTACTATCATCCACCCACCTGAAACAGCAGTGAGGCCTCCAACGCTCCTCTCCCATGGTGACAATATCAAACTGCAACCTCCAAAACTATAAATCCCCAAAGTGCCACTAGCTTGTCATATCATACTAGTGGGCCATCGAGATATCATACGATCATCCCCAAGGAAAACCGACTAGTCGGGTGCACATAATGTGGGCGTATGCCCACACCTGCAATAGTGTGCACATTGTAAGGCTACGATACTCATAGGGCACATACCACCCCAGCTCCTGGTAGAGGTGTGCCAACATGCTGCGCCCCTAGGCATACACTGTCTGGTGCTCCACCATATCTCTAATAATCAGAATGAGGCCCTCGTGTAGGTGTGAACCTCGCCTGTCTATGGCGACCTAAAACCCAATGGTCACTGCCATCACCCAGCATAGCAGCGACATTGTATTCCTCACATGGTCATACCAATGCGCATAGATGTAACCAGTGTTGTCACCGCCATTGATATGCCCTGTGAAGTAGTGAACTCCCTCGCTATGCTCCCGCACTAACTGGGTGTCATCTAGAACCACCTACCATCTGCGGATGGGAAGCTTGAGGATTCAATAAACATCCTCCAGTGTGATGGTCATCTCCTTGTAGGGTAGATGAAAAGAGGAGGTGGTAGGATTCCATCGCTCCATCAGAGTGGTGAGCATCCCATCATGATAACGCATCTCTGGCATTGTGAACACATGCCAGAGACTGACTCCCTCTAAGTAAGTGACCTCATCTGGAGATAGCCGGTCTCTTTCCTCTCAGATGAGGCAAAATGCTCACCCTTCGAGATGCTCCTGGATCTCTAGATAGTCCTGCAAAAGGTAAAAGGGTTTTAGTCAGAAGCCTGATCATGATAGAAAACCATGCAATATAGACACATTTGCACCACACAGATGTCTACGTAATGCACCTACATCCTGGATCCACCACTATCACCCAGAGGATTGTAGTACATCCTCTGGACAACAACACAGACCTTGGATACCAACGCCATTCCCAAACAAAAGCGTGAAAAGAGGATGAAGGCACACATTTTGGATGCCTGCGCACCTCAAGGCATAAGAATCTAAAATAATGAGCTAAAAAGACATGTATATTAAGGGTAAGAAGCCTACCTGATCAACCTTTCGATCCACGATGATGTCATCACGCAACTGGTCTAGCCTCGACATCTCATACACTGTCTTGCTCGACATTTTGCTAGCTTTTCTCTCATAAAAGTCAACAATCTACTCATGGTGAATAGTGAAAATGACCCTTCTGGGGGCCCACCTAGGTATATATAGGCCCCCTCGGGCCCATTTTTCCTAGAGCTCGTGGCCCCCCCAGTTTCTCTGAATCAACAACTTATTCTTTATCATTCTTCTATCCTTGGTAGTTTCTTCTAATTTTTTGAAACTGACTCAAAATTTTAGATTTGCAAGATACAGTTTTGAACAATTTTTCATGACCTTAGTGTTGTTGATTGTTGAGCTCGGAAGCTGGGGACATCCTCTATACCATTTGGCTCAACCTCGGCAACCTTTGCGGTCCTTCTCTTTGGCATGCACTTCCGTAAAATTTAGAAGTTGGGTGAAATTTTTCTTCTCTACTTTAGTAAGGCTGATTTTTTCGAAAATCGAGCCTACTAAAGTGGGGGAAAAATGTAATGTCACAGAATTGCACCCAAGGGAAATTCCACATTTTTGCATCTTGCCTTGCATTTATGACACCTTGGAAACATTAATGGTAAAATGTCATGAGTTGAAACTTCACGATTTTGACTCCATGAGGACACATGGTCAGACGACAAAAGCTTGACAAGGCATTTCCTAAAACTATAGGCTCTAGATGCCTACATGATGCATGGACATCTGCGTGGTATGCAGATGTCCTGTTAGAACCTAAAAAATCCATAAAAAAACTAAGGGTTTCCCCAGTTAATTCCATATAATATTTCATATATTTTCATGAAAAGTCTTCATTTCATCCGCTCTTATTATTCATGTCATACCACTTTACTACAACCTCCCACAATGGGCTCATGGTATGGCGGTGGTAGTTAGTGGGCAAGTATAAAGCGCTTACCTTGCCACCACACACGGTCTAAACATAGACCGCAGTAGCACGGTGGGAAGTAAGTTATCGACTAGGTAGCGGTTAAGAGACCCCACCACGGTACCGCAGGAGGTCATCTCAGGACCCGTGGTGCTACGATAGTGGGTTAGCAGATAGTGGCGGTCAGTCAATGATGAAGACAATGTAGTAGGAGATGCTTACCATGCTATCGTTGGCAATCATCTCATAGACCACGGTAGCGCGGTGAGCAGTCAGTGGAAGCAGTTGGCAGTTCGCAAGGAAGTTACCGTGGTACCGCCACCAGTCAGAGGAGGAACCGCGGTGTTGTGATGAATGGTTAGTAAGTAGCGAGGGGTAACAATCAAGATCTTATCATGATACCACAGACAGTTGAAATGAAGTTTGTGGTTGAGTGGTAAGGGTGTGGTAGAAGAGGAGGTCGTGAAAAGTCAACCACCGCTATACCACGGTTGGTCAACATGTTGACCACGGTAGAGTGGTAGGAATAAGGTAAGTTGCGCACCAATAAATGGAAAGAAATGTGAGGGGCGATAAAGGTATAAAGTAAAATGTAAAGAGCGGGAAAATATATAAAGCAAAATCAAAGACATAGAAATAGTATAAAATATTTAATTTGTCGATAAGGCAATTAAGTAAATATTTTATTTGACTGTGGAATGTAAATGGCCATAATGGGAAAGTGAATGGTTGCAATGCCTAGTATGAATTTTATAAAATATTTGAAAATCAGTTGTAGCAGGGGTTAGAGTAGGAGTCAAATTTTTCTGACTGGGAATGTAAAAATGTATAGATCTTTCTTGAAACAGAGCAATGGGGATTAATGTTTTTAACTGGTGAAAACCTTCCTATTTTAGTTGTTGTGTTGCAATAATCTACATTCCTTTATCTAGTTCTCTCCAACTTGAGATCCTTTAATTATTTAAATCAGAATATCAAGTATAATCTCTGATTTATCAGAATGTATTCCCATTTTGTGTGATTTAATTTGTTGGTGTCTGCAAGTCAGAATTAAATCCCTTCAAGTAATTCACTGCAATTTTAGGATTTCTTTTGGGTAGTTAAAGAAGGACCAGATTAAGAAACTTTCTAGCACTATTTATGTAAGACATAAATAAATGAAGTTGTATGCTAGTAATTGGAATTTCATTTTCAGAGTGCCTAACAACTAGAATTAAACTAGAGAAGGAAAACATATATCATTTTCTATTTTTTGACTCCATTGCCCATGTGGATAGAAGGCATTGATCTACCACAACCTAGAGATCTAATTTTATATCAAACAACTTATTCAAAACCTGTCTTTTGTGCAGTAGGAGTAGGTATAGTTATAGTGATTTTGTCTATCCACTTCCCTTTGCCATTGTGGGTAGATTGTTTCACCAGGAAGTATATTTCAATCTGCAACATTCACATAGGTTCACCCGCCTTGGTCTAGCACTATTTATGTAAGACATAAATAAATGAAATTGTATGCCAGTAATTGGAATTTCATTTTCAAAGTGCCTAACAACTAGAATTAAACTAGAGAAGGAAAACATATATCATTTTCTATTTTTTAACTCCATTACCCATGTGGATAGAAGGCACTGATCTTCCACAACCTAGAGATCTAATTTTATATCAAACAACTTATTCAAAACCTTTCTTTTGTGTAGTAGGATTAGGTATAGTTATAGTGATTTTTTCTATCCACTTCCCTTTTCCATTGTGGGTAGATTGTTTTACCAAGAAGTATATTTCAATCTGCAACATTCACATAGGTTCACCCACCTTAGTCTAGCAGAACCTAAAGAGAAGAAGGTTCAATTGCATCAATTGGCCTTGTACATTGACCAAAAGCATTGTGAGAGCTTGGCAACCTCTCATGGTTCAAACCTACATTTTTGAGACCCAACAGTTTGGCGACTCTGCTAGGGTCTATACTCAGGAAACGTTTTTCAGCCTATCCATTTATAGAGTCAAAAAAGTTTTACATTTTTATTTTTTTGGAGATTCCGTTGGGGTAAACCAAAGTTGTATCATAATCTTTTTCATTTTCCTACTTTTTGGAAAAGTAGGTGTCGACTCTGTTTCATATTTGATAAATAATGCATGGATATTATGGAATAGTCACATTTTGTCAAGATGTCAGAAGAAGAAAGAAGACAACAGTCAATAAGAGAGTTGAAGGAATTGAAACAACAAAGGCTACAATTGGATCAACAAATTCTACAAGTGAACCAACAATTGCTGCAATTGGGACTCAAAAGTGTTCCAAATACATCACCAAATAGGCCTTCATGCAGTGAGAATGAATACACAAATTCTAGTAGATCTTGGACACCACAAGTGCCTCATGATGCCACTGAGAACTTATCATTGGCCCTTGAATTTATCCTATTATAATCCAAATAGAAAATGAATAATGGTGCATTGTGCATTACACCGTGGATCCCATCCTTCCCTTTGGTATTTACACCTTTAGATAACTCAGAAGCCGAGTCCGCCCATCTCTCTTCTATTTTCATTAACCATAAAGTAATTCTATTGACCACTTGTCC